>CAUYTI010106252.1:0-36603 GCA_963575145.1 Galago senegalensis | reverse complement strand
GGTACCGGTAAGTAGTTGGATTCATCTGTTGGCTCTCTATTCTGTTCCATACATCTACCTCTCTATTTTTGTGCCAGTACCATGCTGTTTTGATCACTATGGATTTGTAGTATAGTCTGAGGTCTGGTAGCGTGATTCCTCCGCTTTGTTTTTATTCCTAAGTAATGTCTTGGCTATTCGAGGTTTTTTCTGATTCCATATAAAATGAAGTATTATTTTTTCAAGATCTTTAAAATATGCTATGTGCCATTTTTCGGCACCATTCAACCCATAACATTAGGAGCCCTGGCTGGTAGAATGCTGGCTGCAGTGGGCTTCCTGGAGGGATAGGTAGGGTCTCTGCTTGGTGCTCTTGTGGGGTTTGCAAGGTGATTTTAACTAGTACTTTCCACAGCATCTGGCCACAGAGCTCAGCTCCTCAGGGTCCAGACCCAGACTTTCCTGCAGCAGGGTCGAGGGCTCAGGGACTGCAGGTGCCAGAGCATCAGGCAGCACTAGGACAGGACATTCATAGCAGGAAACACTGGACCTCAGGGAGGCAGGAGGGGTGTGATGGCCGTGGACTAGTCAGGGTGGCCCAGCCCAGTGTGGAGGCCTCAGAGGCCCAGGAAAGCAGCTTGGACTTGGTGCTGAGGGCTGACAGTCCTTGAACTTGCAGCCCAGGCCTGTACACATTTGCCCTGTGCAGTGGGCATTAGCACTGCTGTCCTGGGGCATCTAGAAGGCTCTGGGGCACTCTGGTCTGCCATAGAGCTTACTCGCTCTGGACTGGGGACGAGATGGCCCTACAGGGGCAATTGCCACAGCCCCCGGGTAGACAGAGGAGTCTGGTGCAGGAGGCATGAGGCCTCCTTCTCTCATTTTGTTTAGAGAGAAAATAGGACTTGTTATCCTGCCCTCCCAGCTGGGGCATCCCTGCTGGCTGTTTCAGTTAGTAGAGGTCTACAGAGAAGTTTGACCCTTCAAAGACTTGGGGAGCAGAGACAGCATGAGTCCTGTACCCCTCAGGTGAGGAGCGTCCTGGGTGTGGGAGGGAGGTGGCCACCCATGTGCCCTTGGGCATTCCTGGGGTCATACTGCATCTGGGGACAAACCTAGGAGGACAAGGGGTTCTGCCCAGACCCAAGGCCCTGGGCACAGGCTGGGGCTTCCTTCTTGTCATCTGTGCACTGGACACAAAATTGTGTGCATAGAGCTCTCTCTGCCCTATGGTCTTGGCATCTGGAACACGTTACCTGGGAGGTGTCCCAAGGAGCTGGGCAGATCAATGGAAGGCAGGGATGGGGACGGACAGGGTGGCCTCTTCTGGAGGGGTAGGACAAACTGGAGCCCCATCCCCCTATCCCATTGCAGAGCTGCTCCAGTTTGCACATGTGCAAAATGGGCTTATAGTCTGGACCTCTGCCCAAACTCCTTCTCCTGTGCAAGGAGGCTTCCAGAACAGTCCAGCTCATGCTGCCATAGTAACAGCTGTTTGGAACCCCAAAGACAGTAACATGGACAGATCACTTTTTTCTTTTTTGAGATGGGGTTTCATGTGTTGCCTGGGCTGGTCTTAAACTCCTGGTCTCAAGTGTTCTTTCTGTCTCAGCCTCCGGTAGCTGGGACTGTGGGTGTGCACCACTGTACTGGCTTCCAGGTCACTATTTAACCAGTTCTCTTGAGAGCAGCATCAGGGTCTGGTGGTCTTTGTCAATGTCTGAGACTGGGCAGCGGCCACCTGCGTGTGGTCTAAGTGTGCTTTCTGCTGAGAGTGTCCTTTGGTGGGTGTGATGGCTGTGGTGTGCCCATGCTGGGCATGTACACAGAATCTGGTACCTGCCTGAAATGTGTGGGGCTGTGCTTGTGGCCTCTCCAGGATGACCCTGCTGTCCAGGCTGGACTGGGGCCCCTGTATCCCTATGGTCTAGCGTGTGCAGAGGGGGGCTGGGCATGCAGTGGACGCTTAGTGATGCTACTTCAGGGAGGAATGAAGGAGCAGTGGGACCCCAAATGGTTGGACTTAAGCCAGGGCCCAGTTCTGACTGCTGTTTCCCTGCAGTATGGCCCCTGGCAATTCTCTGAGCTGCTCTATGCCTCATTTTCTTCATCTGTGTGATGGGGACATGACAGTGGCCACTCTATAGGTGGGGTATGTGCCTTAAGAGAGTTTATAATTTGTGAGGAGCTGAGAACTGAGAGCAGCACCCTCACATGAATGGAGAGTCACACAGGTGGGGGGAGGGGTTAATCCAACCCTCAGGGTGGTGTGGCAGGCAGCCGTGGGCTCTCCTTCACTCTGTGTGTGTTGGTGCTGCCCCCAGCCTTGGGAGCCTCTTATGTACACCCATGTTGTTCTCTGGGCACCAGAAGGCCTGACCACAGCCTATCTGATGCCCAGGCATCTGGAGGGGGTGGTGGCTTCCTGGTGCTCACAGCATTGCTGTGACCAGGGAGGGTCTAGCCAGCCCTCCTTGTGTTCCCTCATTTCTACACAGCCCCTTGTGGCCTCCATTTGGGCAAGGTAACCTCTGAGGCCCTTCCATCCCTTGGACACCAGTGTTTCTGTCTTCCAGGGACTTTGATGCTCTCAGGAAAGAAAACATTTATGAAAACAACAAATTGGTAAGTGCCCCTCTCTCAAAGCTGCTCAACTAGCCTGCCTTGTGCCCCTAACCTGTGTCTGAGACCTCTGGACCTGTCTAGGGCATCCTGCTGTTGAGGCCAGGGGCTCGCTGCCCAGCTCATCCTGGGCCCCAGGCTCCCCAGCACTCCTTCCTCAGTGGGGAAAGTGAAGGAGCATAAAGTGCCCTTGGGGCAGGAGTGGCTGTACGGCGAGGCCCCAGGGGATCACAGGTGGGCCAGCTGCCATCTCTACCCCAGTACCAGCTTCTAGGCCTACCTACAGTCCTGCTTGCCTTCCCCAGCCTCTCCCCCATGTCCAGCCTCAGTTTCCTTGTTGCAGAATGAACTCCACTTTCTCTCATGGCCTATTGCACAGGCTGGATTCATCATTTGTCCTACAGGGAGGTGATGGGCCTGCACTGGTGCACTACTGTGGAGCTGGCATTCCAGCAAGGGCAATGGTCAGTGCACAGGACATGGTCAAGCCTGCTGTCACTGCCTGGCTTGTGGGCAATTTTAATTTAACTTAATTAAAATAAAGTAAAATTAAAAATTCAGTTCCTTGGCCATGCTGGCATTTCAAATGCTCACAGCCATACGTGGCTGGCAGCCACAGTGTTGGGCAGGGCAGCATAGAACACATTCTTCTCAGGAAGTTCTGACTATGCTGCAAACAGTGCAGCTTGTTGGGCAGGAATAAGTGCTGTGGAGATAGATGACGGAAAGAAGGTGGCAGAGCATGGGGGCTGTGGTGTGTTTTTTTCAGGGGGTATCCTACAGCACAGCCCTGATGGAGGTCAGGGAACCCTGTGGATACCTGCAGAAGGGTGTTGGGGGCTGCAGGAGCAATGCCCTGAGGCTGGAGGGCACTGGCTTTTAGAGGAACACCCAGGGGTCTAGTGGCCCAGGAGCAGGACATTGTAGACAGGAGGAGGATGTGGGTTAGCATGGTATGGGAAGGACTGTGGTGGGGCTAGACCCTGAGAGGTATGATCTGTGTCTAGAAAGGGCTAGGTGACAGGAAGGTGGGACACCTGGCTTACCATGGTGGCTGTGGAAAGGGCCGCATTCTGGAAGTGTCTGAAGAAGAGTCAGAGGTAGTACCCAGCCTTAGGGGGCAGAGCTCACTTGTGCTGTGGCCTGGGAGCACCATGGAGATATGAGCCTGGCACGTATGGAAAGGCAGGGGGACAGATGTGAGGGTCATCAGGCTGTGGATGGAGTGTTTAAAGGCAAGAGACTATCTGGGCTTACCCAGGGCAGGCCAGGGAAGGGGACAGATGGGGCTGGGACTCTAGGTTCATTGGGGAAGAGGAGGGGGTGGCACAGCAGACTGGTCCCTGGGCTTGGCTGTGTGCTGGTGTGAAGCCAGGAGAGTGCAGGGGGTGGAAGCAGTGAATAAACCAGCCTTTGTTGCAGGTGTTTTGTTGCTGGGGGAACCAGCAATGGGATTGTGGTTAGCGGAAGTGAAGTCCATGGCAATTTGTCTTCCATGGGGAAGTGTGGGCACATCTGGAAGACTGTGGAGTGGGGTGGTGACCCTGACAGGAGAAAGAGGGGGGCTTCAGGCCAATATGGCCATGGAGGCAGGTGGTCTGGGTTGGGGGAACCCTGGGTGGCCCTCAGGCCCTAGAAGAACCCAGCTCTGGACTAAGTGAGGCCAGCAGGCCCTGTGGAACTTTTTTGTGCCATGTTTGGGGACTGGGTGCTATTCCTATTGGGAGGGTGTCTATGTGCCACCCCTGCTGGGGTCTCTCTAAGTGGGTATAGCACTTAGAGAGAGAAGGGGTAGGTGGGGGTCCTTTTAGGGAGGACATGGGATCAGCCCAGGGAGGAGGGAGGCTGGGAGAAGGGCAGGACAGTGTGGATCTGTGGTTAGAGCTCCTCAGGTTCAGAGGGCTGCTGGAGCTGTGTGGTCATGGCAGGGGTGGAGAGGGGGCTCCGAGGCTGAGATCCACTATCTGTAGGTAGTGCAGTTCTCCTGGCCCTCCCTAGCCACCAAGCCTCCTTCCCACAGTGCTTTGGTTCCCAGGACACTGGCCACCTCTGTGTCCCCTCTTGGACCCTGAAGGGCTCAGTGGGCTGGGCAGGTGTTGACCCCTCTGGAGAGAACTGCTCCCTGAGCTTGGGTATATGGGCTTAGGTGTGGAACAGGCCCAGAGATACCTCCAAGGTGATGTGGTCTGAGGTGGGGCAGGGCCTCAAGAGCCCCCTGGGACCAGCTCCCAGAGCAACTTCAACCCTGTACAGGACTGAGCCAGAAATGTAGATGGGTAAGCTGAGGCTCATGCAGCCACATGGGCAGAGCAGAGCACAAGCCCAGGAGAAGGGGTCCTCTGCTCTTCTGACCCAGGCCCCTCCCTAGGCCTTTCGTGTGGCTGAGGAGCAGCTGGGCATCCCGGCCTTGCTAGACGCTGAGGACATGGTGGCCCTGAAAGTGCCTGACCGGCTGAGCATCCTGACCTATGTGTCCCAGTACTATAACTACTTCTGCGGCCGGTCCCCCAGTGAGTTCACCATGCAGCCCCCATGTGGCTACCCTCCTGCCTGACCTCCTGGCTCAACTCAGTCCTGCCAGCCTGGCACCCAGCATTGCCCCACATGAAGCAGGCACCATGTGGGTGGGGGCCCTAGTGCTACATCTTCTTCCGAGGAGTTTGGGCCTTTGTCTTGCTTCTAGTGATGTGTAGGGTCCCAGCTCCCCAAGCCCCCAACCTGTCCTGGCTTGGGAAGGTTTCCAATCCCCCTACCCTCTTTTCAGGGGAGCTCTGCCTCCTTTCCTGATCCTGGTCTTGGGAGTCATTCCTGCCTTGGGGAGGCCTGGCAGGTACATGCAGAGCCCCAGGCCTGGTTTCAGCTGGTCCTAATTTGGGACTTGTAGACGCTGGGCTGGCTAAGCAGGAGGGATTACAACCTTTACCCTGGCCCTGTATATGCAGCTACCCAGCTCCTCCCACCTCATAGCCCTCTTTTGGCTTCAGAAATCCCCAGAATCATGCCAGGCACAGGGCCAGCCCTTCCTGGTGGAGAAACAGAAAAGTCCCTTTTTCCTGACCCCATGGGAGCCACCAGAATGGGGTAGGAAGGGGTTTGGGCAGGGCTGGCTGTGCTGCGAAGAACATGCCCTCAGACTGCTCTCCCAAGCCAGCCCCCCTTCCCCCCAAGAGGCAGGAGCCTCCGGAGTCCATGCCAGGCCCTTTGGGGCCCCTTCAGAGCCTGGGGCAGGGCTGTGATGGGCTCCTCTAACACCTGCTTGTCTTGTACCAGTTGGGGGTATGGCTGGCATGAAAAGGCCCCCATCAGGCTCCGAAGAGGAACCATCTGGGAAGAAGGCCCCAGCCCAGCCAGCCTCGTCCTCCCCAGCCCGGACAGACCCTGTTGCCCAGAGGAAGGGTGGGGGCACAGAAGAGCCACTCACACAAGCTGTAAGCACCAGCCCTGCTGTCCTCTCTTTTCTTGGGTTGTCCAGTAGTTCACATTGAGTGGGCCTGGGGACATGTGCTGTAGCCCCTAACTAGGTCCCAGGTCCAGACATGGCCTTAGCTGCTGTATCAGGAGCTGTCTGGGACTACCACCCTCAGCTCCTTCAACTCTGCCTAGGATGGAATGTGACTCCTATTATCCAGATGAGTAAGCCGAGGTCCATTGAAGCCACAGGTGGTACAGAACTTGAACCTAGATAGGACAGTGCCTCCCTCTGGGGTGAGAAGGGTGCTGGGTTGTACCCTGGGCCCCAGAAGTGGAGCCAGAGGTCAGGAGACTTGTGACTGGGTACCACTGCTGCTTGGGCTGGCACTCCAGGGCCTTTGCAATGAGAATCGGACTGGGTCTCTGTGTGTGGGGTGCAACAGGAGGTGGGGATCTGTCCCTAGGTGCTCCCACCTCCTCCTCAGGACCAGCCCGGGTGTAAGCCCTGATGAGTCCCCAGCCAGCTGCTACTCTGGGGCTCAGTTCTCCTGTCTATAAAATAGGATCATCCAGGTTTGGCGCCCATAGCACAGTGGTTGCAGCACTGGCCACATACACTGAGGGTGGTGGGTTTGAACCCAGCCTGGGCCAGCTAAAAACAACAATGACAAGGGCAACAAAAAATAGCTGAGGCATTGTGGTAGGCCCCTGTGGTCCCAGCTACTTGGGAGGCTAAGGCAAGAGAATCACTTGAGCCTGGGAGTTTGAGGTTGCTGTGAACTGTGACACTACAGCACTGCCGAGGGGAACATGGTGAGACTCTGTCTCGACAAAAAAAAAAACCCAAATAGGATCATCTGGCACACCTGTGTGGGGAGGGAGGGACAGGGTGGGCACTAGCCCAGAGAGGTTAGCTGGCATCTCCCCCAGGGCCTGGTGTCGGGCAGCTCGGTCAGCAGCACCTGTGGGGTCTGTGGCAAGCATGTGCACCTGGTGCAGCGGCACTTGGCTGATGGGAGGCTCTACCACCGGAGCTGCTTCAGGTAGGACCTGCCCAGACACCTCCCAGGGCTCCTGTGGCTCCTGCTTGGCCATGTCCTGGGCTGGGCTATTGTCAACAACCCAGGGCCTGACACCCTTCCAGCTCCCCTTCTATACACACTGACTCAGTCTCCCTCACATGCCTCAGCCTTTCATGCTGGGGCTTCTCACTCTGTGACCATCCACAGCTCCCTGCCTTGCTGGGGCCTCCTGGAGGACTACCATAGGGCTTGCCTCAGTATGTCCACCATGTTGCAAGCTGAGGTGGGCCAGCCCCTGAGGCAGGTCTCAGGGTAGTGTGTGTGTGTGTGTTTGTGTGTATGTATACATATGCCATGTGCTTGTATCTACTGACATGCACAAGCACTTTCTGGGGTGTACCTCTCACAATGAGCCTTCCATGTGTGACTCAGAATGTTTAAGGACCATGAGAAGACGTGTTTGTTGAATGACTTAGCAACCACATGAATGGACATGGAAATATGTAAGTTCATGACAGATGAATGCAAGCCTGGTGCTCCTGGTGACTTTCTCTCCCAGGTGTAAGCAGTGCTCCAACACGCTGCACTCAGGCGCCTATAGAGCCACAGGGGACCCAGGGGTCTTTGTCTGCATCAACCATCATCCCACAGCCACCTCTGCAAGCACCAAGATGCCCGGTCTGACCGCCAGACAGCCAGCGGCCAGCCCCATGGATTCTAGGCCCCTCAGCGCACAGAGGAAAGTCCAGGAGACAAATGGGCCCCAGGCCAGGCCAGCTGCCCGGGAGCCTGCCGTGGGCAACTCAACTGCCAGAGGTTTTGTTCCAGCTGCATCTAAAGCTCCAGCCACCTCCTCCACCCACATCCATGTGCAGAGCCCAGCTAGGCCTGGGATTGTGGAGAGCCCAGTGGCTTCCACCCCTGTAGAGAGCACAGCCCGCACACGTGTGACTAATAGCTCACCATTGGGGTGGTCATCGCCTTCCCAAGGCCGGGTGGCCCCCAGCTCCTGTCCTGTCATGCCTCGAAGTGCCCTGGACCCTTGCCCGACCCCCCCACCAAGCCAGGGACCCTCTCATGGGGCTGCTCCTCAGACCAAGCTCCGTTCTAGCTCAGCATCTCCAGGCCCAGCAGACTCTCCAGCCTGGACCCCTTCTGCCTCCAAGACCCAGCAGGCCCGAGAGAAGTTCTTCCAGATGCCAGGAGTGCCCCCCAGCAGCAGCCTGGCTGGCAGGGCCCTGGCTCCGGTGGGAGCTCCTGCAGACAGCAGCAGAGAGCAAGCTGTGAGCTTCCTCAGGAAGGCCCTCCCTGTGCTGGGGGCTGCCAGCACTCAGGCACCTGGCAGGTGGGTACAGAGAGAGGGGCTGGGGATGCGCACCCACCTGCCAGTCAGGGTAGGCCCAGGAGTCCAGGGGCCTTGGGACATCTGGGAAGGTCAGGGTCCCCTGCCCTAGCTGTGTGACTCTGGGGCTGTGCTTCCCCCAGCCTCGGTTTTCTCACCTGAGAAATGAGGAGAGTGAGAGTGAGACAGAAGCAGTGGTGCCAGGCATTCAGGGTGGTGGGAGATGGGTTATTAGGGAAAAGCTGCTGTCTGCATGTACTCAGGGTACAGTGACACTGCCACTGTGGGGCCTTTAGTGCGACATACTCATTGATCCCAGAGAACTCTATTGCCATTTTACAGATGATGAAATAGGTTGTGAGCAGGGTCAACATATCAGCTAGGTGCAAGAGCTGACTTGTCTGCATTGGGCTGGCTCTGGACCTCCCTGCCTTGAGCCTGCACCAGTTCAGTGTCTTCTGCCTGTCTGGACGCTGAGCAGGTGCACTGGCAGGCAAAGCAGAGGTACTAGGCCTGTTTCCTAAGCAGCTTGCTCAGGCAGCTCAACAGCAGAAATGTTGACCATGTGTCTGATGTCACATGTGTGTGGATAGGGCCATGCTCGTTCCAAGGGCTCTAGGGGAGGGTCCTTCCTGTCTTTTCCAGGTCTTGGTGGCCCCAGGTGTTCCTTGCTTGTGGCTGGACTGCTGAGATCTCTGCCTCTGTCATCACATGGCCTCCTCTCTGTCTATCTCTTCTCTTCTGTCTTTTATGAGGACACTGGTAATTGGATTAGCGTCTGCCCTCATGCAGTGTGAGCACATCTTAACACGATCACATCTGTATAGACCCTAATTTCAGATAAGGTCACACTCTGAACTTGATGGTGGACATGAATTTTAGGGGGACATCAACCAAGTACAATCACCTTGTAAGGGAGGAGGTCGCATCCAGGCTGCACCGCACAGCATCTACTGTCTCTTGCTGCCCTCACTGTAGTGGGGACATTCTCACTCAAAGCCCCTGTTTGCCCACACTGGGCTTCTGGGTGTCACAGGAACGGGCAGGAGTGTGAGTCCCCTCTGTCCCTGGGGCTGAGGGTGTCAGAGCATCATAGAGGCTGAGGAAGTGTTTACTGCTCTGGGGACTGCTCCCCGCAGGCATATCTGGCTGGAGAGGGGCTGGTTCCTCCTGGGAACAGCCTGGTCATCCCAGAGCCCAGAGTAGGGGGACAAATTGGTTGTAAGAGGGAGTGAGGAACACGGGGGCTGCCTTGTGGCTTGGGGAGGTGCCCCATCTGCCATGGGGCTCCAACAACTGTATGCTGTGCTGGAGGGAGTGTAGGGTGGCCCAGGCCTGCAGCCCTCATGGAGGCCTTGTGTCTGACCAGAGCCAGTTCAGAGTTCTAGGAAAATCTAAGTTGCTTCGTCCCGTAGCCCATCACCCACATGTGTGCTGTGTTTTGGGGATCTTTTAATCTCAGCCTGCACAGGATTTAGCAGCAGAGTAAAAGCAGTCACCAACATATGCTGATGCCAGAGGAGATGCCTGTGGCCCATCCCTCACTGGGTGGTGTTCCCTCCCTCTGCCTACAAGGGAGGCTGAGGGGTTTTTGCCTGGAGGTAATGGTTGGAGGGCCCCTGGACCCACCTTTGCCTGATGCTTGCTCTTTTACTCCCAGGCCCTCCCCAGCCACCTCCTCGGCTCCCACTTCTCTAACCCAAACCCAAGGGCCGCAACCATGTTCCTCAGCTGGGCCATCACAGTCAATGTCTCCCTGGACCCTTACCCCCCGCGTGAAGAAAGAGCAGCCAACCCCCCTGAGTGTGGGCAGCACCTCACAGGCATCCACATCGCCAGGAGGAGGAGTGGGCAGGAGGACCTCGGCTGTGTCCTCAGGGAACAGCAGTGTGGGCGCTGGCTCCAGGCTGAAGTCAGAGCCCCTGACAGCACAGAGTAAGAGCCCTATTTATATGGGGCAGGTGAGGGGCCTGCGTGTAGGTGACTGCAACGTCTGCAGCTCAGGGACCCTCCACCAGGGCATTGCTTGGTGGCATTTCCTGATTCACAGCTGCCCTGTCCTACTCTGCTGTATGGTCACAGCCCACCCCCTGGGTCCCAGCCCTCTCCTCTGCATGGGGGCAGCAGATGTGCCCAGGCCACACCATTTGATGGCACCCTTGGCTGCTTGCTCCTTGTCTTCCTGTTTGGAGCTCCATCTGCTGGTGACACTGGGTGGCTCATAGTGGCTGGGTTCTGCCTTGGTGTGCGGCATCTCCACTTCAACCAGAGGGGTTTGCACGGGCAGTTCCCACGTGTCATGTTGTGGGGTGATGCAATGGGAGTGATCTGTGCTTCGAGGGTGCTGCCACCACCCAGGCCTGGGCCCTCCCGGACACTCCCTGGGCTGCGTGGTCCTGTTAAAGCCTCATGCTTTTTTTGCTAATGGCAGAGCTGGAGTTTTCTAGGCATCTCAGGCAAATCCTAGAAGTACTATGGGATTATCAAATTGAGCCAGAGAGCAAGCTGTGCTACAGAGTTTTTCCAGATTGTCCCTCTGGCTGAACCCCTCCTTTTAGCCACTCTGAGGTTGGAGTCAAGAAAGCTCATGGCTGGCAGCCATGGTGGGTGTTCGCTTTGCACAGGCAGGGTCCGTGAGGGTCTTGCTGCCACAGCCCCACCTGTGTGGCACAAGGGGCAGTTGAGGAGCACAGAGAGTGATCTCCCCAGGGACTCACAGCATAGGCAGCCAGGCTAGACCTCCTGCTTTCTAGCCTGGCCTCCTGTGTGCCTTCTGGCCAGAGGAGTATCTAAAGGTGGTGCAGTGCAGAAAGGTGGCACAAGTGAGGCCCGGCCACTCCTGGCAGACACCCCACTTCCTACATTCTGTCTTTACAATCTGTCCCCTCACTTCTTGTCCAGGCCCAAGTTCCAGCCATGAGGGAGGCCAGGAGGATGGGCCAGCAGGATGGAGGGCCCGCCTGAAGCCTGTGGATAAGAAAAGCCCCGCTGAGAGGTGAGGGCCCCACACAGACCCCCACCTGGGCCTGCTCCCAGGGCAGGTGCGAAGCTGGGTACACACTGGTCCAAGGATGTATGCTCATCCTTGCATGATGAAGTGTATTTGGCACCTGCCTGAGTGACACGGGGGACCACTCACCAGCTTGGGGAACAGTTTCAGATTCACCTGGGACACAGTGGCAGATGTGTAGGTTTACACTCTTATGTCCAGACCTAGGGTGGGTGTCTGCCCATGTGTGGGTCCCTCACTCACACAACAGCATCTGGAAGTGAACACACATGTATGCTATGGGGGCGTCCAAACAGGTGCCGGTGGCCAGGCCCACCACTTCTTGGGCAGCTGTTCCTTGGGCTGGTCTGCATAGTTCAGTGACCCCTCTGGGTAGATTGGATCTGACATTGCACCTTTGCCCAGGCCTCTGGAGCTCAAGGAGCCACAGACCCTGGCAGAGCCAAAGGTTGGGGAAGCCCCCAGGAAGGTCCCCAGCAGCTTCATGGGAGGCATCCATGTCACCCTGACCCCTGTGCGGCCTGACAGGACCCTACACCCAGCCAGCCCCAGGCCTGACCTCTCAGGTACTGCTAGAGGGATCCCAGGGTCTCCAGCTGTGCCCACCCTCCCCTCTGGGGCCCCGAGGTAGGACCATCCTCCCAGGGTGTTGGGGGAGGGCAGCAGCTCTGCTCAGCCAGAGGAGTGGCTTTGTCCTGGCAGGCACACACATGCATGTGTGGGTGTATGCATGCCTGTTCATGTATGTAAATGCGTGCAGATGCACATGTGTGTCTGCATTTTGTTCCCGACACTTATATTCACCTTTGGAGCCACATCTGGTTCTCATGCCACTTCCTGTGTGACCCTAGGTGGTCACCAACCCCCTAGACCAGTTGCCTTAATACTAGCAGGGCCAGGGTTCTGCCCTCCCTGGGTGGACATGACACTCTCTGGGCAGAATATGGGTGATGACTGTTCTGGGACAGACCCCAGGCTCCCAGTTGGCCCCTGGCTCAGGGAAGGACACTGGGCCTGGTGGCCTGACCTATAGCTCTTGTCTCCACACCTGGGGGCAGTCGCATCCCCCTCCCCATCTCACCGCAGGAAACTGGCCATCCCTACCAGCCTCAACATTTCAGATGACTGGCTTCGGCCTGAGCCCTCTGTGCAGGAAGGCTCAGCCCAGAGTTGGAAGAAGGAGGAGAAGCCCCATTCTCAGAGCAAACCAGGTCAGCCCCAGAGATGCTTTTTCTGTTAGGGAGATAGATGGAGGCTTCCTCTGAGGAGGAAATGCCTGCCAGGGCTTTGGAAGATGTATAGGAGCTCATTGGGCTTAGACTGGAGGGAGGCCCCATCCCCTGTGCCCCGTCCCCTCCTCATGAGGAGACCCTACCAGCCTCATAGCACCTTGTCCCCACACCTGGTGAGGGAAGAGTGTTCCCTCCTAGTGCTAGAAGGACTGGGGTGGCTGGGGTGCCAAACAGGGTATGCTTGTATGAGGTCTTGCCTTGTGGTCACACTGGGGTCTGCCCAGGTGCCTGTAGGCAGAGTCAGGAAAGCCAGGTGGGAATAGAGGGGACATTGGTGGCCTGGTGTCCCAAGGCCCAGATGCTCACTCTGTGCTTTTCTAGGGAGGCCCTCAGGCCCGGCCAGTGTCCCTGATCTGCCTGGCAAGGCAGTGACCTCTCTGGTCAGGGTGAGTAGGCAGATGGGGGGCAGGGGACAGGAGTGCAGTCCTTGGGGTCCCCCTCACCACCTCTTTGTCTGCCATCAGCGCCCTGACTACGTCCTGCAGGAGGAGATCCAGAGAGAGGTGCAGAGCATCGAGAGGCAGCTGGACGCCCTGGAACTCCGGGGCGTGGAGCTGGAGAAGCGTCTGCGGGCAGCCGAGGGAGGTGAGCCCAGGCCTGCCCAGTCCTGAGTGCTTCAGCCTAGCCACCTATTGGCCTGAAATCCTGTGTGGGGCTGGGAGCCAGGTGCCCGGAGCAGCCCTCCCTTTCCTACATGGCTGTAGCCCCTTCTTTCCCTAGATGATGCGGAGGATGGCCTCATGGTGGACTGGTTCCAGCTCATCCATGAGAAACAGCTGTTACTGCGGCAGGAGTCAGAGCTGATGTATAAGTGAGAGAACCTTCCTGGAAGGGTGGATGCCCAGTGTGGCCAGGCCAGGGTGGGGAGGCCAGTCTGGGCAGCCCAGACCTCAGCCCCATGTCTGCCATGGCAGGTCCAAGGACCAGCACCTGGAGGAGCAGCAGCTGGGCCTGGAAGGCCAACTGCGCAGGTTGATGGCCAAGCCTGGTGTGTGTCCCACCTGCTAGGAGGGTGACATGGGGGGGGGTGCTTTCCACGGGCCTGCAGGTGGGAAGCCCTGGAAGGTATGTCATGGTGGTAGAGCCTACTCTGGAGCCAGGTAGGCCTGGGGTCAAGTTTCAGTTCCCTAGGCCTGGCTGTGTGTTATCAGCCAAGTCACTAAACCTCTCTGTGCCTGGACATTCTCCTCTCTAAAGTGAGGACAATCAGCTCCTACCTCAAACAGTTATGATTAAATGCACATGTGAGGCACTTAGCACAGTGACAGGGAGGCAGGTAGTGAGCTATCAACAAGCAGGAGCTTTTGGGATTTTGAGTTGACCATGCTGAGAATCCCTGTGGGACTGGGGATGTGGCACCTTCAGGCTCTGTTTGCATAGCTCTGCAGTGGCATCATTTTTTGTGAGATGATCAAGAGGGGCCCTCTTGCTCAGCGTTCCCAAGAGCAGCAGGATGTTGCATCCTGGGCTGAGAGCAGGCTGTCCCCACAGAGGGTCTGAAGTCACCACAGGAGCGGCAGCAGGAGCAGGAGCTGCTGGACCAGTATGTGAGCACTGTGAATGACCGAAGCACCATTGTTGACCTCCTGGATGAGGACCGGCTCAGGTGTGGCAGGGCACTGGGAGAGGGTGGGGCATGGGCCTTCTCTCCAGGCAGGAGCAGTACCCACCATATGGGGTGGGGCAGGGCTGGGGGGATGGCAGGCCCAGGCCAGGCAGCAGTCTCAGGGGCTCTCTGCCTCAGGGCCCCTTCCTGCTCCATGTTCCTGCCTTTGGGCACTGTCCAGTGGAAAGTCTCTTTTATTTTATTTTTTTTTTGAGACAGAGCCTCAAGCTATCCCCCTGGGTAGAGTGCCATGGCATCACGCTCACAGCAACCTCCAACTCCTGGGCTCAAGCGAGTCTCCTGCCTCAGCCTCCCAAGTAGCTAGTACTACAGGTGCCCACCACAACGCCTGGCCATTTTTTGGTTGCAGTCATCATTGTTGTTTGGTGGGCCCGGGCTGGGGATTCGAACCCGCCACCTGGTTCGAATACCAGGTGTATGTGGCTGGCGCCTTAGCCGCTTGAGCCACAGGCGCCGAACCAAAACTCTCTTTTAATAGAAATTGTTCTACTGTCTGTGCTAACATGGCAGGCACTGACCACACATGGCCGTTGGGTACTTGCAGTGTACTCAACTTAAAATCTTAAGTTAAAGAGTTTAACTTAAAATCTTATTCCTGGCTCGGTGCCTGTGGCTCAAGCAGCTAAGGCGCCAGCCACATACACCTAAGGTGGAGGGTTCGAATCCAGCCCGGGCCTGCCAAACAATAATGGCTGCAACCAAAAAATAGCCGGGTGTTGTGGCGGGCGCCTGTGGTCCCAGCTACTTGGGAGGCTGAGGCAGGAGACTCGTTTGATACCAGGAGTTGGAGGTTGCTGTGAGCAGTGAAGCCATGGCACTCTACCCAGGGGGACAGCTTGAGGCTCTGTCTCAAAAAAAAAAAATCTTATTCCTTAGCCAGGCATTGTGGCAGGTGCCTATAGTCCCAGCTACTTGGGAGGCTACAACAAGAGATCACTTGAGAGGGCGGCGCCTGTGGCTCGAGGGAGTAGGGCGCCGGCCCCATATGCCAGAGGTGGTGGGTTCAAACCCAGCCCTGGCCAAAAACTGCAAAAAAATTAAAAAAAAAAAGAAAAAAAGAGAATCTCTTGAGCTGAAGACTTTGAGGTTGCTGTGAACTAAGATGATGCCATGGCACTCTACCTAGGCAATAGACTGTGAGACTGACTCAAAAAAAAAATCTTAAATTAATGTGGCTATGTGTGTCTCTGGGCTGCTGCAGTGAGTGGTAGCTGCATGACTTTCCCCCCAAAACTTTCTGTCCCATATTTCATTGAGGGCTCTGTACAGGCCACCATAGGTTGGCACCTGAGGACAGCTTTAAATGTGACCTCTGAGAACTCCATGGGGCCTTGGCACAGGTCAGCCCAGGCACTCCTGTTCCTAGGTCACTATTTTGATCAGCCCAGGGCCCTCCTGTCCCCAGGTCACTAGTGAGGTCAGCCAAGGTTTCTCTTGTCTATAGGTCCTTGGTTTAGTCTGCCTAGGCCCCTCCTGTCCCCAAGTCACTGGTGTGGTCAGCTAAGGCCCTTCTTGTCCCCAGGTCACTATAGTGGTTAGCCCAGGGCTCTCCTGTCCCAGGTCACTACTGTAGTCAGTCCAGGCTCCTCCTGTCCCTAAGGCACTGTTGAGGGCCATCTCTCCAGGCAGGAGCAGGATCCACCATCCTGGAGAGGGAGGGAGGGACTTTCCAGAGAGAGAAAGGTACACTAGGTGTGGCCTGGTGTCACGTAGCAAGGAAGGTGGAGTGATGTCAAAGTTGGGTGGGGCCAAGGGCTCAGGGTGAGGAGGGCTGGAGGTAGTCCAGGGCCTGCCAGTGTGCGCTGCTGCTCAGGGCCACCCTTCCTGTTTCAGGGAGCAAGAGGAGGACCAGGTGCTACAGGATATGATCCGGAATCTGGGTAACTCGGGTTGGGCAGGCCTGGGGGGTGGCATTGGACCCCTGTGGGGCAGGTGCTGGGCCCAGCCAATAGCCTTGACAAGAGGACAGGCAGGCTCACCCTGAGGGTGTGTGCTCCCTGTCACCCCAGGGAGCCAAGGAGTGGCCAATGATTACATGGTCAGAGTGTGGGGGAACACTTAGCATGGCCTTGCCCTCTGCCATAAAGGCAGGCATGTGGGTGGTCATGTGGAGAGAGTGTGAGCCTGGCCCTCATGCTGGGGCCCAGCTTCCTGTAGCTCTGGGGACCCAGGGAGTACTCTGACCTATGGAAGGGAAGGACATTCCTGGTGGGGGGACTTTGCATGGGGGCTGCCTGTCCATGGGTACAGCCTCACTATCCATCCCTCCCCTTCAGGCCTCCAAAGGAAAAAATCCAAGTTCCGCTTATCCAAGATCTGGTCCCCAAAGGGCAAAAGCACCTCTGAGTGAGTTGCCCAGCAGGGACTGCAGGGCCGCCCTGGCCCTGCCATTCAGACTCAGGAAGGGACTCATGGTGTGGCCCTGGAGGGGGCACTTAGGACAGCAAGGGCCTGTGGCACCCTCTCTGGGTGCAAGACTCTCAATAAAGAAATTGACTGTGGGACCTGTCTGCTGTCACTTTTGCCTCTATGCCCCCTGGAGGCCCAGCCCCTGAACTAGAAGCCTCAGCTGAGTTCCAGCTCTGTGGCCTTAGGCAGTGTTGACCTCTCTGGGCCTGGCTAGGTCTTCTGAGGTGGGCCCTTAAGCTGCTTCCTGGCTGCATAGACATGCTGGACATGAACCTCAGAGGAGATGGAGTTGGGGCGGGTAGGGGGGGATAGCGTCTGTGCAAACTGGGAGCTCAGGTGCTAGCCCTGCTAGGAGATTTTGATGTCTCAGCAGCCAGAGACCTGTGACCTTGGTCTCTCAGAGTGAAGCTGTGTCATGCGCGGGTGAGTGGGCCCTGTCCTGGGATGGCAGAATTGGATCCTGTGCCTGTATGGGGCCAAGTTCCTAAAGGCCAGGGCAGCAAAGGATTGGGCCACTATCCTTCCTGACTTCTGATGGTGACCAGGTGCCTGCCATGAGCTCAGGGAGAGCGATTTGTCTCCAGGAAGGGGTGGTTGTGACTGCATCTTACTGCAGTGGTCCTGGTAGACCCTTGGCAGTGGCAAAGCCCCAGTATCCCCACTTGGAAGTGGGCTGGGTCTGGACCCCAGGGTTCCCAGCAAGGCCTAAGTGCCTAGCTGGGTATATGGGTCCATGCAGCTCACACTGGCTGGTCCCATGTCCTACTGCCTTCTCAGGGCACTGGAGGGTCTTAACCAGGACTCCTGGGACAGAAGTGGCTGTCAGTGCAGGGTCAGAGCACCACAGCTGTGTGGTTGGGGCATGGCCCTCTCTGAGCCTTTGGTGACAATGGCTGCATGGGGGCTGGGTGAGGCTGGGTGGGGTCCACGGGTGGTCTGGAACAGCAGTGAGGGTGGGAAGCTCAGAGGCTGTTTTGCCCTCTGCTGATGTTGAGGGTCCTACTGCCTCCCTTGGGGCATCTGCTGCTCCCTCAAATGCTCAGCATCCCAAGGAGGGGAGAGGCTCCCATGGTGAGGCCGTTCCACATGTACACAGCAGCAAGTGGGCAGTGGGGTCCGTGCTCCGCATGGCCTGAAGCCACTGGGAACAAGTGTCACCTTGGAAACTGCCAGTTCTGGGATTCTTGAGGTCCTGGAGACTGCTCCAAGGGGGTCTCACCTGGGTGTGGACAAGCAGGGGTCTCCAGGTAGATGGGGGAATTGTAGGGCAGTATTCTGGGAGTGTGAAGATACAAAGGGGTGTGGTGACGGGTTGCAGAAGGGGCAGCAGAGCCTGGCTGCAGCAGACAGACTGGGTTTTCCAGGTACCGGATTCCATGGGCAGTTTTGAGCAGAGGCCGGGTGGAGTCCTGTGTGTTAGGAGTGTGAAGCGGTAGAGGGGCTGAGCCTGGGGTGGGGCTGAGCCTCCTAGGCTGGACACCAAGGACACCTGCAGTGCAGGCTTGCCACCACCAGGGGGAGGCCACGTGCCACTCAGCTGGCAGGGGTGGCAGAGTGCAGCAGGGGAGCCTCACTTTAATGATGAGGAAACCAAGACTTGGGCGCTACAGCCTGTGCAGTCACACAGCAAGATAGGTGAGGTCAGGGCCTGGGACCTGGGCTGCCCCCTACCCTCTTGTGGGATGGGGCAGGGAAGGAGAGCGATGAGGGATTTTTGAGGCAGAGAAGGCCTCAACCAGTTTTGTTAGCTGGTTATTTGCATGGGTGCCTGGGCTGGGTCCTGCTGGGGTTTGAACCTTGAGGTCCTCCTAGGGCGAGGAAGCTGAGGTGCTAATACTCTGGCCCCCACCTCTTGGGGATGTTTCTTAGGGACCCTAGAGGCAGCCACAGGGTGTCCAGTGGATACTGGCTAGGCATAGGGTGCTTGGTAAGCGGAGCCCCGAAAGTCATCAGGTCTAAGGCCATGGAGCCAGCCCAGCAGGATGTCCTTGCAGACTGCAGAGCCCAGCACTGTCTAGCAGGACAGCAAGAATGCATTGTTGGGGCCACAAAAGTTGACCAGGTCCTGCTACGTCCATTCAATAAGAGGCGGTGCTCGGCCCCACTCTCCTGGGTGATATCAGGCAGCTGCAAGGCACACTTCATCCAACAGCTCATATGTGTGGATATTCCCAGGGCCTTCCTCCCCTGCCTGTGTATACCAGAGGAGCTCAGGACACATCAGGACCTTTCTCCAACAACCAGTACTCCTGAGTGGATATGGGAGTTGGGCTGTTATTAGGTAAGGGCTGGTACCTGAACATGCTGGGGCTGTCTGCAGCCTATGGGGTCTGAGGAGCAAAGGCCAGATTTTGGAACATCTAGCAAGGACTGAGGCCTGGCCAAGAGGGCCATTTATATATGCTCCTGGGTAGGGATGTATGGGCACTGGGCAGACTGGCATGGCTACAGCAGGAAGCATGAGGGGTGAGGCCAGGTAGGCAGGGTCTTCCCTAGGAAGTTCAAGGTTTGGACTTCCTCGGGATACTGGTGTGTTGGAATGGGAAAGGGGGCTCTGTCCACTTTGGCCTGTGGCAGGGCTTGGGCTGGCTTCTGGAAATGCCTCCACCTTCACCTCTTCCATCACCCCTTGAACCCTGACCTCTGTGCCACGGAGTCTCTGCACTTGCTGCTCTTTGCCTGGTCTCCCCAGAGTCTTCTCTGCCCCTTTTTCTTGGAAGTCATCTTCTGTGCTGAGATGTTTGGTATGTCTGCCCCTCTTCCTATGATGGAGGCTCCTGTAGTCAGGCAACTCCTCCACCTTTCTGGCACTGTGTCCTCAGTTCTGTGTCCTTAGCACCTGGCATATGCCAAGAGCCTAACAAATATTTGTTGAGTGAGTGAGTGAGTCAATGAATGAATGACAAGGGGTCTCAGCTGGCCTGGGCCTCAGTCCTCCAACCTGTCAAAGGGAGCGGCAACACTGCCCATGTTCTCTGGCCCCTACCTGAGCCCGACCAGTCTTGCACTTGGGGGATCCAGGGAGCTGTATCTGCCGCACTCTAGGTTGGGAGGATTGAGTTAGATCACTTGGGTGATCCAGCACCCCACCAGGGAGCACAAGCTCAGGCACCCCACAGCCCCTGGGCTTGAGGAGAGCAGGGGAAAGATGGGGAGGTCCTCAGGAAGAGGGCTCAGGAGCTTAGGAATTTCCTGGGGCATCTCAGAGCTAGGGCCTGCTCCCCTGCCTCCTTCCTCTCCATCCCCCGCTGCTGGGCCCAAGAGGGAGCTCAGCTCAGAATGGTAAGGTCTGGTTGGGCACAGAGACTGACCTACATCTGTATGATGGGGGCTCAAGGGACCCTCATTCAAAGCTACCCCACCCAGTAACTTCCATGGTAGTGAGGCTCAGTATCCAATGGGGGTGTTGACTTGACCCTTTCCATGGATCCTAACCCTCAGCTTGGCCCAGACCCTTTCAGAGGAGAGGGTAGAGGTAGGGGGGAGGGGTTTTCTGGTCACTCAGTCTTTCTAGGTGAGGCCAGCAGGGGTCTCCAGTTGGGGCAAGAGCAAGGGTGTGGGGAGTGAGGAGATGGCCATACCATGAAGCCCCTCACAAACCCTGGGGAGTTAGAGGCAGCACTCTGTCCCCCTTGACAAGAGGGAGAACTGAGTCATATGCCCAGGTCACATGTCAGGAGTGGGAGGGGCCTGGGCTTTCATGCTTGGCCTCTCCCTGGGAGGGTACAGGGCACAGATTTCTGTGTGGCCTTTGCCCTGCATCCTAGCATCCTTCTAGTCTTCATCCTCCCTTGAGAGTTTCCTTAGAAGAAAGATCTCTCCCCAGGACTCCACAAATATCTCCTGGGTCTTGCCCTGACTTCCTCCTACTGCTGACATCCCTCTTGGGTCAGCATGCCAGCTCACAGTGGAGTCCCCAAGAAGGACCTTCTAGGTTCACAGGGCCATTGCCCAGAACCGGGGGCACAGAGACATTGGTAGGTGCTTGTGGATGCTCTATGTCCCTTGGCCATTCACCTAAATCTGTGGAGCCCAGGGTGAGGACTGAGCCCCAGTTCACCTCCTTTCATCCCCTCAGTGGACACTGCTCATGCCCCCTCTGGGCCTAGGGCTGCACCCCCGGGCTTCAGGGCTGTGGCTCAGGAAATTCAGGAGTCTCCAGGACCTGAGCGTAAGGTGGGAGGTGGGTGTGAATTTGGGGGCTGTGTCCTGCCTACCCTCCAGATCTTAATCTCTAGAAGGGGCATGGCCAGAGGCCAGGCTCCAAGACCTTCCTTCTTCTGCAGACCTGGCCCTTCTTGGCTCTGCCTCCTGCCACTGGAAACCCCCCCCCCCTGCCCCAACACCTTGCAGCTGCCTTGGCTCTCCCTTACCCTCTGGGCTGGAGCCTGGACCTCTGGGGCTCTGCCCTTGCTTTTCACTCTGCCTCCCAAGGACCCCTCCCAGTGCAGGACTTTGAGCAGGTGGCTGTGGCAGGCACTAGGAGCCCTCCTGCCTTCCCATTCACCCAAGTGTGCCCCCTAAGACCAGCCCTGAGGAGTGACAGCCTGTTGTGCCAGGCTGAGCTCCAGAGCCCTGCAGAAGTCTCCCAGGTGGGCTGGAAGCCCTAATGAAGACAGATCACGTGAATGCTGGCCCATTAAATTGTTAATAAAGAATATCACACACACACACTTTAGTCTGTAGCCGGCCTGACACTTTATAAAGTACATTAGGATGTAATCCAATTGAAACTGCAATATCGAGAGCATCTTATCTTATCACAAATTGAAATTATATCATATTCCTTTTTTCTTAAATTAAAAAGCTAAAACCTTTTCCTTTGCTCTCAACATGGTTGTATAAAACTTAATCAGTGGTTTTAACAACATTATATTTCCATATGGGCCATTTCTATTTTCATTTATTTGCAAAGGAGAACTTTCTGGAAAGGGTGATTGAGTTTGTGAGTGGATGCAGCAGGCACTTGGACTGGTGCTTGATAAGAGGAACTTGTCCTCACCTGCATATTCCAGGTGGCTGAGGTCAGGGTCTGAGGATACACAAGGGACAGGGGAGTGATTTTTGTGCATGCGTGTTGACGTTTTAAACATCAGAGACTGGGAAAATGCAGGAATTGGTACACAAATGATGGGCAAGTTGGAAAGCCAGTGACAGCACAGGCTGGCAGTCATAGGAAGCAGCCCTTGGGCTGAGGGATGGAGGCTGGGCCTGCTGAACAAAGCACAGGTGGCCACAAGAGACTCCAGGCACAGGGACTCCGGCCTGCTGGGGCTGTCCTGGAAGCAAGAGATTTTCTATTTCAGCTTTGAGCTACAGTGAAGCCCCTTCCCTAAAGTCAAGGGTGGTTGGCTGGGCTTCGAGGTACATGAGATGAGAAGAGATGTTTTAGTTCACAATCTTTGATGGGGACACGGAACGCTCTAGTGCCAAGCAGCACACTATCGTAGACCCTGGCCACACACGGCCATCAAGCACCTAAAATGTAGCCAATCAAATGAAGGTTAGTCCACAACAAGGAGATGAAATATCTCACTGATAACATCTTACATTGATTATGTATCAAAATGGCAATATTTTAGATATATTGGGTTAAATAAATGTTAATGACATTAATTTCACCTTTTGCTTTTTACTATTTAATTATTTAATGTGGCTACTAGAAAATTCAAATTATACACATAGCCCCTGCCTTTGAGGCCCAGGTTCCATTTCTGGTGAACAGGTCCACTCTTGACACATGCAGACAGCTCTCATGGTCCTTGTTACTATTTGGGATATCCACCTGGTGTCCCTTTTTTGGACACTGTCACCGGGTCCACTCACGCTATTTACTGAGTCTGAGCTTCCTCTCCACCAGCCATTTGTCTTAGCTCCAAGTCTTCCCTCCCTCCCTGCCCTGCCCAAGTAATTTGGGTGTTTCTGTCTCTCTGGCTGAAACCCTCTGGGCCCTCTGAGTCACTGTTACATTCAAGGTTAAGTCCAGCTTCACACCAAAACCCCCTAACCTGCCAGGCCCACATGCTACCCCATGGTCCAGCTGTTGGATGCTCATGATGGGAGGTTTGTCCTGTAGACACTGGTCACAGAACAGACACATCATGAGGGGAAGGGTGGGCAACTGGGGCTGCTGTCCATAATCTCCCTAAAATGTTTGTTTGAGACAGTGGCACAATCACAGCTCACAGCAGCCTTGAACTCTTAGACTCAGACCATCCTCCTGCCTCAACCTCTTGAGTAGCTGTGACTATAGGGTGGGTCCTGACTGGGTCTTGCTATATTGCACAGGCTGGTCTTGAACTTATCTCAAGTGATCCTCCCACTTTAGCCTCCTAGGGTGCTGAGATGTCAGGTGTAAGCTACTATGCCTGGCCCCTAAAATGCTTTTTAGTCACATCTCGCTATCTCTTGCCAATCCAGCAAGGGTTGATTGAATGCTTGATTGAGCATGCCAGGCTGTCCACTGGGTACCACAGCCCAACAGTGAGCAAGAGTTCTTGTCCTTGGGGATTCTGGTGTGGCTAGCAGACAAGCAGGAAGAGAGGACTGCTGTCCTTGGGGTAGGGGCTCTGTGGGGAGACTCTGGGGACCAAGGCTACTGGGGATGGAGGATGAAGAAGCTGGCCAACCTGGGAGGGGTGGGCAGTGGCCATGAACAGGCTCTGAGGCCAGGGGAGGGAACAGATTCTGGCTAGACTCTGTGGTGGTAGGGAGAGGTGAGGGAGGCCTGGGTAAGGACTAGGGAGGGCTTCAGGTAGAGAATCACATGACCCAATTCATTTTTGAAGCTCACTGTGACTGTGGAGTGGACAGTGGGCACTGTGGGCAGGACACACATGTGAAGACACATAACTGGCATTTGTGTCCCTCCATGGGTGTCCTGCTTTTTCTTTATTGTCCAGAATTTAGTCACATGGCCATGTCAGGCTGCACAGGATGCTAGGGAATGTGGTCTCTCCCTGGGCCTCCCTGTTGGTGGCTAAAGGGGAAGAGGAGAATGGATGTGGGGCTGCCTGAGTGTCCTGGGACTATAGGGACAAAGCACCAAATAGCAAAGCTTGTTCTCTCACAGCTCTGGAGACTGGGTGGCTGAGATCCAGATGTGGGCAGCTCCCTCTAGAGACTCTATGGGAGGGTCCTTCCTGCCTCTTCTAGCTCCAGGTGGCTCTAGGCATCCCTTGGCTTATGGCCACATCACTTCAGTCTCTGCCCCAATGGTCACACAGCCTCCCCCTCTAAGAGATTTCCCTCTTCTTATGAGGACATCAGCCATTGGGTTGGGGCCCACCTTAAATCCAAGATGATCTCTTCTCAAGATCTTAACTTATTACATCTGCAAAGACCTTATTTCCAGATCAGTTGCATTTCAAGGTTCTGGGTGACATAAACCTTTGGATGCAAAAATCAGCCCACTGCATATGGGATAAGAGTCCCCTTTATTTACATTGTCACATGGATTTCTAGTCTTTGTAGATGAAAACAAAGGGAATTTGGTTCCAGGAGGAGGCATTACAGTGACAGATCCTGAGATGAGAACCCATCTGAGTGCGGGCTGGGGTGCTGAGGGCCACACCCAGCTGGAAAGTTGCCTGTCATGGTGATGGACTCATGTAAAGTCAGACACCATTGTTCCCTATAATACCTTGGGTCCCAGACTCTGTATTCTCCATGGCTGAGGAAATAAAAAAATATTCAGAATATCGGTACTAGTTGGCTACTTCTTGTGGCTTTCAATAAGTTGAGTTTGGATTGAAGGTAGCCAATCTGAACACTCAACAAAGAAAATGAGGGATTTGCTTAGAGACCACTTTTGTTTGACGTCAGGCACCTAAACTGATCAAGTATTCCCTAAGCTGGTGCTTCACTGCTGTGAGAAAGCTAGTTCTTAGAGTCCTAACTAAAGCTAGTGCCTATACAGGGGAGAAAGCCTGAGATTCTGTCTCCCTGGAAACTACCCATAAGAAAATGGTATGTCAAGTGTAATGGGTGCCTGTAGTCCCAGCTACTAGGGAGGTTGGGCAGGAGGCCTGCTTAAGCCAGTGGTCTCAACCTTGCTAATGCCGTGACCCTTTAATACAGTTCCTGTGGGTTGTGACCCACAGGTTGAGAACCGCTGGTAAGCCCAGGAGTTTGAGGCTACAGTGAAATGTGATCATATCATTGCACTCCAACCTGGATGGCAGAGTGAGACCCCTCTTTAAAGAAAAAAAAAAGAAGAAAAAGATTTTTATTTTTAACCGGAGTGGGATATCTGAGAACTCCGGGAGTGGGCGGGATGTTCTCTGGGACTCTTTCACTTCTTCCTGAACAGCCTTCTGCGGGAACAGCGTTTCCCAACCCCCTCCCGATCACCTTCTTTAGCAGTTGGGCCTCCGCTAAGCTTCCCTTCCGGGCTAGATTGTAGCCTATCATATGTAAGGGGCGGAGCTTGGGATGTTTACCCAATCATTTACTCTGATTGGATTTTCTGAAGGGAATGGTTCGATCACATCCCGGAATTTTTATCTCCTGCTACCAACGTTGCTACTCCGGAGGAAAGAAAGCAAGACTCACAGCCTGATAGACGGTGATTGCAGACGATGAAAAAGGCAAGCTGTGTGTCCTGTAGCCAATAATACAGGCTGAAGGCAGAGATGTTAACGGAAGTACAAGATTTGGTAGGAGCCTTTCGTTAATTACTGCCACTAGTTCTCTGGTGCTAGAAGGCAAAGAAAGATGTCGGAAAGAAAAGTTTTAAACAAATATTACCCACCGGATTTTGACTCATCAAAGATCCCCAAACTCAAGCTCCCCAAAGACCCGCAGTACGTGATGCGGTTCATGGCACCCTTCAACATGAGGTGCAAGACATGTGGAGAGTACATCTACAAGGGAAAGAAGTTCAATGCTCAGAAGGAAACGGTACAGAATGAAGTCTATCTGGGCCTGCCCGTCTTCCGCTTTTATATTAAGTGCACCCGCTGCCTGGCAGAGATCACGTTCAAGACGGACCCACAAAACACAGACTGCACCATGGAGCATGGGGCCACATGGAATTTCCAGGCTGAGAAGCTCCTGGAGGAGAAGAGGGTTCAGAAAGAAAGGGAGGATGAGGAGCTCAACAACCCTATGACGGTGCTGGAGAACCGGACCAAGGACTCCAAGCTGGAGATGGAGGTGCTAGAGAACCTGCAGGAGATCAAGGACATAATCCAACGCCAGGCCCATAGACTTTGAGGCCATGCTGCGGCAGCACCGCCTGTCCGAGGAAGAGTGGCAAAAGCAGGAGCAGGAGGAGGATGAACAGGAGACAGCGGCCTTGTTGGAGGAAGCTAGAAAAAGAAGACTGCTGGAAGACTCTGACTCTGAGGATGATGCTGCTCCTCCCCTGCCTAGGCCTGCCCTGTGGCCCAGCCCCACTGCCATCCTGGACAAAGCCCCAGAGGCCAAGAGGAGAGTGGAGAGCTGGGAGCAGAGCATCAGCAGTCTGGGCAGGCCTCAGCCGTCTGGCCTGGAGGTGGTGAAGAAGACAAAGGCAGATGCAGATCAAAACACTGGGCAGGGCCAGGTGACACCAGGCACCCTGCAGAGCAGGAAGGTAGCTGACGCGACACCCTTACCACCTGTCACCTCCTCCCTGAGCCAGCTGGGTGTGTATCTGGGCAGCAGTGGCAGCAACTAAGCCAGGTCAAGTAGCCTTGGCACTGACCAGATCCACAAGGGATAAGCAGCAGCTTGGCAGGGCCAGCAAGCTCTTCAGCCAGGACTCAGTTTCCCTCCTACCCACACCAGCCCTGCAGCACCTCAGTATAGGCAAAAGGCCTATATACCTCTGGCCAAAAAAGCTGTTTGAGAGAGAGCAGTGAAAAGACTTTGTGTAGGCATACTTGTGAGAAACTGAGGCAGAATCCCATATGGCTGAGTTGGTTGCGGGCCTAAAACCCCCCTAATGTAAGGTTGCCCTGGTCAGTTGCAGGCGTAAAAACCTGTGGAGGTTTGCACACAAATTTCTGTATGCCCTAGACGTTTCTTTATGCCTTGTTTTAAAGATCGAAGTAACTGCCTCCAAATGGCATGGTCAGTAGGACAGATTTTCAAACTCTCTCTTTCCACTATAGTCTCAGGCTTCATCAGATAACAAAGAAGTAATGGCTGACAACATGTTCTCCATTAAGTTGAAAGGATTATGTTTAAAGGTGTATGTTGGGTGGATTATCAGATTACTAGGGAGGAGCTACTCACAAAATGTTTAAATAGACTAATGAAGTCACTGATGTCCAATGCGCATGTGCAGAGGGATTGTAATGAATATTAATGAGGTCATTGCTGTATAGTGCGCATGCACAAAATTGACTATATAAACCAACAGTAAATGAAGAAAGCTTGCCATTTTGCCTGAGTGAGCAAATGGTCACCTTTATTTAAAACACATTTCAATAAGCCTGCTTATTCTCAGCGACATGGCTTTTCTGTGAGACCCTTACCACAACGCCTCAGGAACCCCTGCCCCTTCTGCCCCACCTGGCCCTGTGCTGAGGGCTGGGGCATCCCTGGAGAATCTCTCTTCTTCCATGGTGATTTCAAGGTTCTCTGGGACACTGCTGGACATCTTGATCACATTTTGGGCATATGGGTACACCCACTCACCTCCAGCAGATTCCATCCCTTCCCTCCACGGAACTATCTGGAACCAATAAAAGGAATCCACCTAACTGGCCTGGATGCCTTCTCCCTGCCAGTGTCTGAAGCGAGGGCCCTGTCACACAGTTCAGGTGTTATCCAAGATGTTTATACTTGCCTCAGTATGCACCAAGCCCAGGGGTTGGGCTTTTGCAGCACAGTCCTTTATGCTAGAAGTCAGCTCTCCCCAGCTGGTGATATTGGGCTTGGTCCCTGTTACTTTGCTGCTCCAGACAGTGTCAGGACAAACCTCCTCACAGGTGTTTATGAATGTGAGTGAATACTGCTTCAGAACGGACACTGTGAAATGCAGGCTCAAAGGAAATTCATATGGTTCATTTTAAAATATGCTACAGCCTTTTCCAGCCTTGGCTCCGGACACTGCAGCCATCGTGATGTTGATGCCCAAGAAGAACCAATTGCCATTTATGAACTCCTTTTTAAGGAGGGTGTGATAGTGGCCAGGAAGGATGTCCATATGCCTAAGCACCCAGGGTTGGTAGACAAGAACGTGCCCAACCTTCATGTCATGAAGGCCATGCAGTCTCTCAAATCACGAGGCTATGTGAAGGAACAGTTTGCCTGGAGACATTTCTACTGGTACTTTACCAATGAGGGTATCCAGTATCTCCGTGATTACCTCCACTTGCCCCCTGAGATCATGCCCGCCACCTTGTGCCGCAGCCATCCAGAGACAGGCAGACTTTGGCCGAAAGGTCTGGAAGGTGAGCGACTTGCAAGACTCACTAGAGGGGAAGCTGATAGAGACACCTACAGGCAGAGTGCTGTGCCCCTGGTGCCAACAAGAAAGCCGAGGCTGGGGCTGGGTCAGCAACTGATTTCCAGTTTAGAGGTGGATTTGGTCGTGGATGTACATGGTCAGCCACCTCAGTAAAATTGGAGGAGATTATTTTGTGTTAAATAAATCTGTAGCTGGAAAAACTTAAAAAAAAATAAGTAAAATATGCTATAAATTTGAAAAAAAAAGAAGAAAAGAATATGATTAGGTGAAAGATACAATCTCATCTTGGCTGGGTACCATCTGGTACTTGAGGAGCCAGAGTAGGACTTGGGACTCCCAGTGCCATGGCAGCCATCCTGGGGCCATAAGGGATGCTATGACTGTCAAGAGAGACTAGGAGGGCAGAAACAGAGAAGGTTCATGGGTCTTTGTTGGTATTGAACCCTAAATTAACCAATCTAGAACTGCCTTATATGCAGACTTCTTGTTTGGCAGGATAATAAACCCAGGACTGTTTAAGCCTCTTTGACTTGCATTTTCTGATAGCTGAATTGAGCACCGTGACAGATTTCCATCCATATTGTGCCAACAGCTTTGCTGTTTCTGAGCTCCCCACACCATCCAAGCTGGGAGACCTGATGGTCATCCAGCCCATTCATTCCCTTGAAGCTAGGGAAGCTGAGGCTCAGGGGGCAGAGCTCCCACCCCAACCTGTCTAGGACCACGTCTGGGCTGAGGCCCTCCTGGGGCCTGCATTGGGTCTTGGCATTTCCCTGTTGTTCAACCTTTGGCAGGGCCCTGGTTAACTATGAAGAGGGGAAAACAGTAATGCTGGTACGCCCAGGGGTACCTCTTCCAGTTTGTTTGCCTAGCCCCTGGTGGGCTGCCAGGACAGCACCTTAGGGCCTTCCTTGGGGAAGGCTGACTAATGGGGTCAGCATGCAGGAGCCGGGGTCCTCATCTCCCTTCCTCCCTCCCTCCCGCTTTCTCTATTTTTCTGTCATTCTTTGCTATGTGGGACCATCTTTTTCTGTCATTCTTTGCTATGTGGGACCATCTAGTCTAGCTTCTAGCAGGCCAGGAAGTTCTGCTTCTTATCTGACCACTGCAGAAGGCTGGGTTGCTGCCAGGTGCTGCTTCACCCCTTGGGCTGGGATGCGGGGCTGGCAGTCATCCCTCCTCCCTCAGCATGGGCTGACCTTGGTGTGACCCCGGACTGAAGCTCTCAGGGAGATCCGATGGGGCTGTCACTACTTTGAGGAGAGGGCAGAGCAGCCGCAGCCTTGGCAAGGGTCCAGGCAGCAGCCAGGTAGCTGGCTCTGCTCCTCCCTCCCCTGAAAGTGGAGGGCCCCCAGGGGACCCCTGTGTCACGTGACCCGTCAGCTGACAAAACAGGATGACTCAGCCGGCAGCTGTCGGCCTGAAATAATGACAAAAACAATTAGCAATCCAAGCAGTAGCCTCTCCTTAATTATCTCCTCCGAGTTTAATTAACTAGCTAAATTATCAGCAGTAATGTAGGCATTAATTATGTCAAATTACAGTGTAAAACTCACAAAGTGTGGAAAATGTCAATTCAGCTCGGCTCACCTGCCAAGCGGGGGTGGCGGCGTGCGCGTACCTGCGTGCATACCTGTTTGTGCCATGGGCCCTGTGGTGTCACTGGTTGGTGGGCTGAGGAGGAGCCACTATCCATGGGTCTGGATGGCAGAAAGGCTCAGGGGACATGCACGTGAGGCCCCAGGGACACCAACGGGCTTGTGAGGAGGCTTTGGCTCGGACGGATGGAGGGAAGGGAGCCTGCTCTCAGACCAGATGGCCAGGATGCTGAATTATTAAATTATGAATATTAATACAAATCAGACACAAAAGAGGTAATAATTTTGCTGCCCTACAGAAATAATTAACATAATTTTGATAAATTACATGATAAAAGAATCTCAAAATTGAGGTAGATTTATCTTAATTAATATCTTGGACCAGCTCCGAAAGGTAAATTGTTCCTTGGGGGTGGGGCAGGGTGAGGCCAGGGTGGGATTAGGCCCTCAGCCAGGTCCAGGTTTCTTTCTGTCACAGGGTGGGGTGGGCAGGGTGGGAAGCTGTGGGGACTCAATGTGACCCACATGCACTGGAGCATCTTAGGCAAGGAGCAAGCCCTCTCCATGCCTCAGTTTCCCGTTCTTGAAGCCTGGTTGCTGGCCCAGCTGGCCTCATAGGGCCATTAGCTTGCACTTCCTGGGGTGCCCTGGCTTTGGCCAAACTCTCCCATCAAAAGATTCTGGCTGTGCTCAGGGACCCCTGTCTACCAAGTGAGCCAAACACCTGCCTACCTACCTGTTCATACCTGGACAGGAGGCAGAGAACCTAAGAGCTACTCCCCGAAACTTGCCTTGAATTTCTGAAGGATCTGAGGTGGCCATATCCTCTCTGAGTGTCAGTTTCCCTCTGTACAGGGACAGTTGGGCTGTACAGACCAACTTGGCTTGGTCTTCAGTTGGGCTGAAGACCATTGGCTTGACCTTTGGGTCCGCTCCCTTGTTCACCCTCATCTCTGTGCAGGCGTTAGCCTGTCCCATGGTGTATGGGGCTTTGACCAGTCCAGAGGCACTTTCAGGTGTGGACCAGCCAGGACAACTAGGCCCCTGGCCCTGGCCCTGGTCTCTGCTCAGACTCTAGCAGCCTGTCTTTCCTGGGGCCATAGAGTGTCCTATCAGGGAGACTTTCACCCATGAGGACAGAGCTGTTAGTGCACGTGGCACCCATGCAGCATCAAGACCCTTGGGCTCCCCTCTGCCCTTCACTCTGCCCCAACATACTACTGTGTCAGTGCCTTGGCGATGGCTGGTCCTGCTGCCAGGACTGTCCTTTCCTGGGGCAGCTGCCTGGCTCCTCATAGCTCAGGGCCCTCCCTGACAACCCCCCATACGTGGTCACCTCCAGCTATCAGGTTAGATATCTGCAGGCCTAGTGTTGCCTCCTCACAGAACATGAGTCCCACTGGACAGGGCTGTGATCTATCCCTTCCCTGCTATAGCCTCAGGACCCGGCACACAGCAGGTGCTGAGTGAAACTTTGCTGGACTGACTTACTGATGGATATGCCACCCTTCAGGCCTTGCATCCATTACATCTGATGTGTCAGACATGGTGCCTGGCACATACACCTGCATGTCAGGTTCTGTCCCACATGCTGGCCATATCCTCTGTGTGGCGTTCTACACACCTTGCTGTGGCACTCACTGCGGCACACAGTCACATGTGAGAAATGGAATTCGATGGAGCACAAAGCATGTCTCCTACCTGTGTCAGGCTGCATCTTGCAGTGATTCTGGCACAGGACATGCATGGAACATGTGTCACATACCTGTCACATCACACACATGTGCTTATAAGGAACAGAGAAGCATTCAGGGCTTGGGTCATCCCCAGCCCAGTGTGTGTGCACACTCACGATTGTATGTGTGCACACACATGTTCATGCAAGTGGATTTTCCATTCCCCTGTGCTCACCACCCAGACATGGTTTCTCCCAAGAATGAGATGCTCACTACTTGTTGAAGCTGCTCTCAGCAGGTACAGTAATGGAGACCAAGACCTCATCGTTTTAGTCCATTCATCAATATAGTCCTAGAAGGGGGACAGATAATGGACAAAGACACACATAATTAAAGAGAATGTGGTGTCGGGGACTGAGGAGCACAACAGCAGCGTGCAGTGTGGCAGCCAGGGCATGACTCTCTAAAGGCAGAGCATGTCAAGCAGGTCACAAACCAGCCAGCACAAAGGTCAGCGTGTAGAGACAGTAAGGAGGCCAGTGCTGCCAGACCAAGTGAGGAGATGGGACCTCACGAGGTGGAAAGGTAACCGGACAGGAACATGAAACACTTTGAGTGTTAATCTCACCTAGCCTGGGCACATTGGAAGGACTGTTAGTCTCTGACATAGTTTATAGATAGGCGCTGTGGGAGAGAAGGCTGGCCGAGGCAGCTGCAGCTCCGAACTTTAGGCCTCTCAATTTACTGGGCAGATAGGTTAGCCTTCTCTAGGAAGTTTCAATTTTCCCATCTGTGAAATGGGAGGACAATGCCTGGCTCCTAAGTGGCCTTGGACCCTGAACTGGGGTGGGGAAAGTTTTCTGAACCACTGACTGATGCCCAGGGAGGCAAACAGTGGTGACCCCCTGGGCTAGGCCTGTGACCTCTCCCTCTTGACATCTGACCTGCAGGAATTGGGGAGGGCCTAGGCTCTGTGTAACAACAAAGGACAAAGAGTGGGGGGCACTTCTTGTAGACCTATCTGCTGGATAGGAACTCTGAACTTGATCCTAGGCTGAGGCTTTGAGGAGTGTCATGTGAGGGTGACATGTTACATCTGGGTTTATTTTTTCTTAAATGTTTCATCTGGAAACATTTCAAACATAGGAAAGTAGAGAAAGCAGTCTAATAGATACCCATTTACCCACCACCAAGATTAAACAGATTGACCATTTTACCATATTTGAATCTGAGCTCTTGTGAAAGCTCTTAGATAAAGAACCTATGGATTTTAGAATGTTTGGATTTACAGAAAACTTGCAGTATGGAGAGTTCCATACACCAAACAGTCTCCCCAGTTGCTCATATCATATGCTACTCCAGTACATTTGTCACAGCTAAGAAGCCGACATTGGTTCACTGTAATTAAGCCCCACACTTTGTCCAGGCTTCTATTTTCACTGATGTCCTCTCCTGTCCCAAGGACACATCCAGGACCCCATATGTCTCTCCATTGATGTGTCCCTTAGACTCTTCTGTTCTCTGACTGTCCTTGTTTGTGATGACCTTGACAGTTTTGAGGAGCACTGGTCCAGTATTTTGGAGAATGCCCCTTGATTTGGGGTTTGCCTGAGGCTTTTTTTCTGCGTTGGAGGAGGTGGGAGGGGGTTGGGGAGGGCTGGGCACTGTCAGGTTCTGGGTTGGGCAGGACTTGGGTGGGAGGGGCATGGGAGAAGGTGGGGCGGCCAGAAGATGGTGAGGGGCAGGATGGGAGAGGATGTCAGGTTTGGACCTCATATGAGGTTTGAGTCCAGAGCGGTTGGGGAGGGGGGATATGGGAGGAAGCCTGGGAGGGCTGTGGTGGGGCAGGGGTGGTGGTGAAAGCTGGGTCTGCCCTCCATACCCTTCACCCAGCACATCTCCCCAACAGGAAGGCTCAGGGCCACACACAGTGAGGCGCACACCCGAGGGTCTGACATCCCGTAATTAATTCATCAGGCGCCATGCTGGGATGTCTGAAGATGCTCCAGTGTTTAATTACAAACTTCTACATAACCACACACTTTAATTACCTTGGGCTGGGAGAATCTGGGAGCCTCATCCCCCCCTTGTGTCTGGCTTAGGTTGTCAGGGGGCTCTCTGGAGAGCCAGGTAGGGCAGCTGCATGTAGAAGTCCAGTGGGGACTGCTGGGCAGGTCCCCTCAATGTCTGTTCTCTGGGCTCTGGGCCCAGGGCCCCGTCTGGGGTCTCTGAGGGTCTGCATGGCTCTTGTGTGCTGACCCCCCTGTGCCACCTTTGCGAGGTAGGTACATCCATGAGGACAGGGTCCTGGGCTCCACTGAGAGTTCACTGTGTGACCCTTCACTAGGTGCTTCCTATCTCCTGCCTCAGTTTCCTCTTCTATAAAAAAGGGTTTATAGACTCGGTGCCTGTAGCACAATGGTTATAGCACCAGCCACATACACCGAGACTGGTGGGTTCGAACCTAGCCCGGGCCTGCTAAAACAACAATAACAACTTTAACAAAAAATAGCCAGGTGTTGTGGTGGGCGCCTATAGTCCCAGGTACTTGGGAGGCTGAAACAAGAAAATTGCTTAAGCCTAAGAGTTGGAGGTTGTGAGTGGTGACGCCATGGCACTCTACCGAGGGTGACAAAATAAGACTATGTCTCAAAAAAAAAGGGCTTATAGACTGACTTACAGTAACCCATCTCTACCACTAAACAATGGGGGGATGTATTGGCACACTCAGTTTCTGTTTCTCTATTCATCTAACCATACATCTATTCATAGACCCACCTACCCACCCATCTATTTATACATCCATCTGCCTAATCTCTGCCCAACTCATCTACCTACCCACCATCCACCCATCTATCTACCGCACACCCAGCCAGCCACCCATCCACTCACCTGTGCAGCCATATAATCCTCTGTTCCTGTCTAAAAATTGTAGTGGACAATTGTAGGGTTATATTGGCTGTCCAGCATTTGAACATACAAAAACAGGGACATGACTTAGCTTAGTCTAGCAGTCATACCTACCCAAGACAGGGTGGGTGGGAATATGTCAGTCTGGGCATATTTATGGGGAAGGGTCAGGCAAATGGGTATAGCCTAAAGGGACATCACAGTCTGTTCCATGACCCTTGGTCCCAGGCATCCCCCTGGGAATCTCTGAGGACTGATCTGCAAGGGAGGGTCTGATACCAGCTCCCTGACCGTAAGGACAGAGAAAAGCAGATCCTGACTTCTCTGCTTCTGTTATCTATGACCCTGGAAAGCTGTGTGTGTGTGAGTGTGACTGTGGGCACCATGTGCTGTTTGGTGGGAGGCTAGGTGGCTGCCCCCTCCGCCCCCAGGTGTGTCCTGTCTGCTATGGTCCTGGAGGTATGCAAACGTCAGGCTCCCCCAGCTCTGCTCAGACTCAGTTGCCTGTTTGGAAAACGGATTGAAGGGCCCAGCTGTGCCAGTCCCTGGGTGTCTGAGCTTCCTTCTTCCAGGGAACTCAAGGTCCAGGGGCCCCAGACACATGACTGAGGGAATCCTGGGGCTTGAGGATGGGTGCAATTGGTCTACTTCTAGCTCTGCTTACACCCAACTCATGGCTTGGAAGCCCATTTCCACCCCGTTTGGTAGGAACATCACATCATTTCTTGGAGCCTCAATTTTCCCAGCTTTGAAATGGATCTGCTGCAGGCATCTAGCCTAACTCTCAAGCTGATTGTGAGGATGGAATAAAACAACAACATGGCATCCAATACAGCACCCGCATAACATGGACCTCCAGAGACCCTGTTGTGTTAGGCTCAGTGCTGCAGATAACCCCATCTTCCAGATAGGAATAACAAGGCCCAGAGAGGGGCAGCAACTTGCCCATGCTATATGCCGGCTATTGGACCAGCTAGGGTATGACTGGTACTGGGGTAGATGGAAAGCCTGGCAGGGGCCTGGAGGGCCAGGAGAGGAGGGACCAGGCAGAGGTAGGGAGGATTTGCCCAAGGTCACACTTGTCAGGGACATTGCTGAGCTAGTCTGCTTCCCTCCACTACCCCAAGGACTCCGGCAAGAGGTGCAGCCTGCACCAGGTGCAGCCTGAGTGCAGGACCTGCCACTGTGCTTGGCGGAAGCTCTCGACAGCAGCAGGTTCTGCCTGGCTGGTCCGGCGGCTCTTGCTGGGTTGGCACCCAGGCCAACGCCATCTGTCTCTGGCAGCCCCTTACCCTCAGCCCAAGATGCCTCCCCTCAAACTGAGACACCAGAGAGGGGGCTGGGTCATGGCTGGAGATCTGGGTAGCAATCAGTGAGGTACTCAACTTCTTGCCAGTGGCAGCCACGGATGGTAGAGGGACCCCACATAAGGCTGGACCACCCTGATCCCCAGGTCCTCCACCAGCCTAGGCCTTCAGGGATTCCTGCACTGTCTGGTTAGAGGAGGAACCTGAAGAAAGAGATGTTCTACCTCCTGCCCCACCCCCCCACCACACATTGTACAGATGGGGAAACTGAGGTCCACAGAGTCGAGGATTTGCTGGAAGGATACCCAGTAATTTGACCCACAGCCCTAGGAGTGCACTGCCCACTCACTTCTATCCCGACTCACTTTGCCCTGAAATCCTGAGAATCCTCTCCTCCATTCCAAATTCCTGGCCATGCAGTAGCAGTGCAGAATGCAGAGAAGGTCAGATCATTTCCCAGATGCACTACCTGGATACTGATTCAGGGCTGTAAGGGTTAAATGGGTTTATACTAGTAAATGACCATTAGTTAACAATTAAATATGAATTTACCAGGAGCTGGAGGAGTCTGTTCAGTGCCCAGCTCTGCACCCAGGCTGCTGGGCTCACGGTCACTTTGCCTGGTCTCATTGATGACCTTGGATGGTGACCCCACTTCACTCTCTCCATCTGTAAAATGGAGCAGTAAAATCTTTTCTTTAGACATAGTCTCATTTTGTCGCCCTTGGGTAGAGTGCCATGGCATCACAGCTCACAGCAGCCTGTCTCCTGGGTTTAAGCGATTCTCTTGCCTCAGCCTCCCAAGTAGCTGGCACTACAGATGCCACCACAATACTGGGCTATTTTTTTATTTTTATTTTTTATTTTTTTTGAGACAGAGCCTCAAGCTGTCCCCCTGGGTAGAGTGCCATGGCATTACAGCTCACAGCAACCTCCAACTCCTGGGCTCAAGCGAGTCTCCTGCCTCTGCCTCCCAAGTAGCTGGGACCACAGGCGC
>CAUYTI010106250.1:0-58860 GCA_963575145.1 Galago senegalensis | reverse complement strand
CAGGAGAGTAGCCTAAAGCTTCAGTAAATCGGGAAGTAGGTGTGTATGTTTAAACCATAGTATGACTCCTGGCTGTGGATTCTAGGACCTGTGCACTGGGTGACCTCTTTACCTGTGCTAGAATGCTATATATATATATATATTTTTTTTTTTTTTTTTTTTGAGACGGAGCCTCAAGCTATCCCCTTGGGTAGAGTGCCATGGCATCACAGCTCACAGCAACCTCCAACTCCTGGGCTCAAGCGAGTCTCCTGCCTTAGCCTCCCAAGTAGCTGGGACTATAGGCACCTGCCACAACGCCTGGCCATTTTTTGGTTGCGGCCATCATTGTTGTTTGGCGGGCCTGGGCTGGGGATTTGAACCCGCCACCTTAGGTGTATGTGGCTGGCACCTTAGCCGCTTGAGCCACAGGTGCCTAGCCCTCTTTGCCATGTTTTGTAGTTTTGGGGAGTAAATTCTGTATGTCTTTTGTTGAATTAATCTCTAAGTATTTTATTCTTTTTGATGCTATTTGAGAGTAAAATTGTGTTCTTAAATTCATTTCTGGATTATCTGAATTTAGATATATAGTTGAATTATAGTTGAATCTTCAACTATAGATATATAGTTGAATCTAGAATTTAGATATATAGTTGATTTCTGTATAATAAACTTGTATTCTATGATTTTATTAAAATCACTTGTTATTTCTAGTATTTTAGGGGGGTGGATCTCTTATGATTTTCTGAATAGAGAATCATGTCTTCTGTTGAGTTGAGTAGTTATACTCTTTCCTTTCCAATCAGCATGGCTTTTCTTTCTTTTTTGTGTGCCTACCCTGGCTAGCCCCTCAGTAAAATATAGAACAGAGGTGGTGAGGGTAAACATGCTTGCTTTGTTCCTGATCTAAGGGAGAAATCATTCACTGCTCCGTTTTTAAGGCAATTCTTGCTGCTATTCCTACCCTTCCTCTCCCATCAGAATTGCTAGTGATTTTAAGTTGGAGAAATAAATACTAAAGATAGGTGCTTAATAAGGAAGCTAAACACAGATAAAAATAGTCCTTTTTTTTTTTTTTTCAGTTTTGGCTGGGGCCGGCCTTGAACCTGCCACCCCCTGTATATAGGACCGATGCCCTACTCCTTGAACCACAGGCACCACCCCAAAATAGTCTTCTTTCTTGACCATAGCCTCTAATCAAACAAAATATAATCAAAAGGCAGGCCTCTTGTTGAGAACATTCAAGGATAGGAAGCCAGCTGTACCAGTTAACAAGAGGAGGTGGTTAAATAACTTTTGGAACATTCATATATAAGGGAATACTATGCAGCCATTAAAAGAAGGCTCAAGAGGACTTTAAAAGTAAATTTTTTCAATACAATATTAGGGCAAAAAAAGAAAGAACAACAGAAATTATACAAATAGAATGGCCTCAACATCATGAAGAAATGCACACAGAGAAAGGATAGAGAAGAAATACGTAAAACCCTTAATAATTGCTGTCTCTGGGGGAAAGAAATCACTCTTCTGATTCCCCCCATGTACACGGTATTTAGGAATAAACATTTCTCTTATTAATCTGCCAAAAATAACTGAGGAATGCTAAGTGATTTTTTTCTCTTAATTTCTTTACATTTATTTCAGTTGTATAATTTTTTCACAATGAGCCTCTTGTAGGTAGAAGAGGAGAATACAAAACAAACACCCACAGAGAAGGTCACGGTCATGCCGCTATTCCTCAGCCTTACCTTACAGTATTCATCGATTGGGATCAGGCGTTTGACGGCCACGTCCCGGATGTGGCTTCTCCGGAAGAGGATTTTGCCTGCAGAGATGAGAGCATATCCTGTATTGTCAGGGAGCAGAGATGAGCACTCAGCAACCTGGGAGGGTGTGGGAGTCGCTGTCTCTGTGGGAGGTCTGAGTGGTCCCAGAATTCCTGGCTGCCACCAAATCCCGCTGCTGGACTTCCACAGGGCTTTGATAGTCCTCCAAGGCCCAGTTCACAGCTTTAATATAAGAGCTTAGGGGTGTGGAACCCAGTGAGTATGTTTTGATGAGACAAGGGGGGTAGAAACAATCTATTGGAGGGAGGGAGAAACTACCTGATGAAGGAAGGTCAGACCCGAGGGTGTGAGGTGCTGTCTAGTTCTCGGGTTCTGACCGGGTATTACAGTGGACACGCAGACCTACCCTTACCCAGGGGTTCAGTCTCCTCTCTCCTCTTTCCTCATTCACCTTCTGGTCCCCAAACCTCCATGCTCATTCATGATTCTGTAATTTCCTCTCTTCTCAGACATTGCCATATCTGACTGTACCCACCATCCTTTTGTTGTTGTTGTTGTTGTCAAGATAGTTTCAGTATGTCACCCTTGGTATAGTACCGTGACATCACAGCTCACAGCAACCTCAAACTCTTGGGCTTAAGTGATTCTCTTGCCTCAGCCTCCCAAGTAGTTGGGACCACAGGCGCCTGCCAAAACACCCAGTTATTTTTTTTGTTGCAGTTGTCATTGTTGTTTAGCTGGCCTGGGCTGGGTTCGAACCTACCAGCCTCGATGTATGTGGCTAATGCCATAACCACTGTGCTATGGGAGCTGAGCCACAGTCACCATCCTTAATAAGGAACTCTTATTCTCCTCTGATGGATTAAGGATTCCTGACTCTGACTGCACACATTACACTATTTATTTTTACAGGACTTTTTCCTGGATTGACAGGGCCTCAGTCCATTTTGTGGCACTAATGTTTGATGAATGCATGAACGTGGCTTCTACCTGTAAAGAGGACAAATCCCTTTGGGTCTTTCCCCAATCATGGTTTGTAACAGAAGGGTTCTGAGTCTTCCTATTTTTCCAAACACTCATTGTGCATGTACCATGTGCCCTGTGACATCCTAACACTGCAGCATTTTGCTATGACTCTTCAGGATAACACATGGGCAGAGAAGGTGGATCACAGGAAAAGACAAGGATACATATGATACCACTGAAGATATCTGGAAATATCCAAGATGCTGAAATATTATGGGTGAGGTCCAAGGGTGGCCAACCTTTGCCCTTTCCTGCTGCACACTGGAAAAATAAGAGTTGTCTTGGGTCGCGTGTTAAGTACACAAACACTAATAACAGCTGATGAGCAAGGGGAAAAAGGTCCGTGCATACTTTCTGTGATATCCAATACCACCACCACCCCAAGAACATCAGCTAAATTAAGTAAAACAGTCCTCAAATAATCTGCATGCGGCCCATGGGCCACAGGTTGGACACCCCTGGAACTTTAAAGCAAATGAGTGGGTCCCCAAGAGTTTAGACAGAAGACGCTCTCACAGGGAGCTGACAGTAAAGCACTTGCATTTAAGATTAAGAAAACCTGGGCTCTCTCATGGGCAGGGCATGGGGAAAAGCAGAAATAAGACATCATAAAGGCAAAAGAGATGGTAGCCGAAGATAAGCCCCACCATGAAGCTTCTGTAGAGGATCAGGAGGGAAAGGGACAGGAGGCCCAACGCTACTCCAGAGAACAGAGTATGGAAACCGACCACGAGCTTCTCCTACTTCTGGTCCTAGGACATAGACTGAGGAGGGGACTTCGGCTTAAGAAGACTTGAGTTTGGCAAGCTGGGGGGAGATTACCATGGATCTAAAATGGTTTCTGGTGAGACCACAGTGCCCACAGAGCAAGCTGGGTGAGCAGGAGGACAGTATATGGTACCGGCATGTACTGTCAGGACGGTATTCTGGGATGGCAGAACTGGGAGTGATGTTGAGAAACAACCTATTGACTTTTAAAGATTTGCACCCAGAAAGGCCATATGGTTAATCCACATTTAAAACATTTTTACAACTTGCTCTTGTGAAAAAGGGCACTATGTGGAAATCAGAGTAAGCCCTTTCTCCCCCTTATTTCTACCAGTTTTTTATAAAACCACAGTGAGATAAATATGTATTCCTTAATAATAAGGAATATTCTTTCTTTATAATGGTGGTGATTTTAATTCTGCTTACAAGTCAGCCAAATTTCTGATGGAAAGAGAAATCTAGAAAAAAAGGCATCATGGAGTTCAAACTGTTTGTTGTTTCTGAGGGGAGGAAGACATAATTTTTGTTTTCTTCTTTATATTTTTTCCCATAGTTTCTGCCATAAGCATTTCTTATAGAATCAGAACATTTTCATGTCATTTAGAACAAAATAAGTGAATTATCCAGCAAAGTTGGAAGCAGATATTCCTGGAACTGATGCTTTTTCTCCTTCGTTCTCTTAGTAGGTATGGCCTCTATGAGAGCCCGCTCCACTCCAGTGCTGGGTTTGGGGGCAGCAAGAGAGCCGTGGGTGTGCCCTCTTGGCACTGCCAGCCGGTGTGTCCCAACAGCAGGGTGGACTCTGCTGACATTCTTGGTAGGGCAATACTTCCCTCACCTGGTCCCTGCCCTGTGCCAAGTTATATCCTTGGTTCAAGTCCAGGCAGCATCTTCCAACCCCATCCCACCCTAAGTCATTGTGACAATCAGATACGCCTCCTTTGCATTTTCATCGGTGCTGTGGGTGGGACGACTTACAGTTTAGAAGCCCTACAAGTATTCAGAGCCTTCAGGAAAAATAATGACTGTATGCCCATGAAGAGAATCCTGTAAGCAAATGTTTCTCACGTCTAACTTATTTCTCAAAAATGGGAGAGGAGTCCCTAATCAAAAATATTTGGGTCCCATTTTGGTACAATTCTCCTCCTGTAAATCAGGGGAAGGATGGAGGGTGGGTAGATAGGCTTCTTATATAAAAGGCTGTAAGCAGGCTCGACACATTTCCAACTGGCATGGTGCTAGCACAGACCTGGGCAATAGGCACAGGCCTGTCCTGAGGCCACCACCCAACTAAAGAGCCCAATGGTGAGGATCTACCCAAGTCTTGGTCTACAGGAACTGAGAAAGAAGGACAAAAACCCCAGGTACTTTCAGTGTTTCCTGGGGGTGATACAAGAACAAAAGTGTCACTCCTATCCCAGTGTGGCCTCAGTGGGATAGGAATCTCTTGGGTGTGTGTCTCCCCCCAGCAAGGAGGAGGAGAAAGTCCCCAGGAAGCAGCAGGGCCTGCTGGGGAGGCCCCAGGCCCAGCAGTCAGCGAGGATGCCTCTTACTGGCTGTGCTGTGGCTTTAGTCTCATCTGTAAAATGGGAACACACCTAATCTCCATGATGCACCTACCCAGTAAATGGCTGGCCCTTAGAAAGTGCTCACAAAGGGGGGAATTACTTATTATAACATATTCTTTAGCAGTTTAGATGATACTACATTATACTCTGAAGTTAAGCACACACGTTCTTTCCTTGATCCCCACCTTTCTTGAGACCTGCCTCCAGCAGGCTAATTCGTCATTTACCTGTAGCAGAGCCAGAGTGTCATGGGGCAGAACCATGTCACCAGGGATTTGGGCCCCTGAGCCAGCCTCTCCTCAGCTGGTGGCCCTCTGGGAGGTGCCATGGGGCAGTGGCCCCTCGCCTATTCCTGATGTGAAGTGTTTCTTTGAGCACCTTGCAGAAGGAGGGTGAGTGGCTGCCTTCCTGGGGTGGAAAGGGTGTTCAGAGGAGAGAACAGCCTCTGGTGGGAACGGGTCGGCTTTTGTTTTCCACAGTGGAGGAAGGCCAAACTGTAATTCCTATTTTTCAAGCCACATCCTCTGCCAAGTTGGCTTCCCCAGCTCCTGCTGGGATGGAAAACTGCACAGGCTGCTCTCCCCTCCCCCTGCCTTTGTGCTAACATGAGACTTGCTTTTGTTCTGCTGACGTGGCAGTTCTGGCACAAAACTGACCCCTAGGAGAAGAGATGTTTCTCTTGTGCTTTCTTGCTCTTGGCCTTGACCTTGAGGGAAAGCTAAGAGGTGGGCTCAGAAGGGCTGCTCTGGGGGTCCTGGGACCCAATGGGGCCTCTCCAAGCTACAAGTGGGTGACGAAGGTGCCAAATGCCTGAGAACAGCATCTTCATTAATTCTTGGGTGGAGAAGGATTACGTAACCATGAAAGCTTTTAAGGGCCTGGGAGAGGGTCGGTTCAAGTTCTTCTCTGTCTTGGGAAGTTCTTCCAGAGCTGGTTTTGTTTTTCATCCAGTAAAGAGTTATAACTCACTGCTTTCCTTTCTTTCCTAGAAGAAAAATCTACACCGAGAGCCTAGGTTAATTTGAAAATCCAGATTGGTCATTGAAGGATGACTCCACTGTGTGAAACCAAGAAATTCCAAAGGATCCTAGGATCCTGTTCTGCCTTTACTGGGAACCTACTATGTGCCAGGGATGAACCTTGTGGCGTGGGGGTCACTGTATCATTTTTAACAGATTTGGAAACTTAGGCTCAGAGGGGGAGATGTCCCCTGCCTGAGTTCACTGGGCCAGATCTGTTTAACTCCAAAGCATATGGCCTAGAGCCCTGATATTTGGCTGTCGCAGCTGGCATACTGGGTTATCTGCAGAAGGGAAAAAAATACTAGCATGCTTGTACACTTTCCAGTGGGAGAACTACAAACACTAGCTTTTTAAGGCAAAGGATTCTTCCAGTGGAAGAGACCTGGCGAACAGATGTATCCTCTCTCTAAAGCTATTCAGTGATGATGATACCTACAGAACCCACTGACATCTTGGACTGGGAAGTGGGAGATAGGTGCTTGAATGACCCAGGGAGTCTATCCCTATCTCTGGGTCTGTCCTGAAGGAAAAAGATCTAAAGTGCCCTTTCAGATCTAAATATCTGTACCTTAGGGTGACTGTCAGTTTGCTAATTATCTGTATGTAGAAATAATAATAGTAAGTCCTCAATGGCCCAAACTGCCAGGTATTTACCTAATCCTTGTAACAACTAGGATTGTAACATCATTTAAGTACCATTATTATCTCTGATTTGCAAATAAGGAGATTTGCCCAAGAGTTGGTGAGTTGGAGGGTTGCTGGGATTTGTCGGACTCTCTAGGCATACATTTTGGAGCCACTGGCACCTGTGTTTGAATCCCAGTTCTGTCATCTGTGCATCTGTACCTTCTCTGAGCCTCACTTTCCTCATCTGTGAAATGGGTTGTTCTGAGGACTAAATAAGATACTGAATATAAAGCAATTAAGCCAGTGACTGACCCATGGTAGACAGCTGATAAATGGCAGCTGTCATTACTGGAAGCAGTAACACTGGTCTGGGTAACCCCCTTTTTGAGCTGAAGTCTTGATACTATTATTTGGTAAGGAATTTGGCATGGAGAACACCGAATGCTTTCAGAACAGGCACTAGCCATAACTGCATCAAATCCCCCACAGTAGTAGGGGTGGTGGCTGGCTAGGTAGTATGGTGGGGAGGTAGGTAGAATTTATCTCCTTCCCTCCTTTCCTCTCTCCCTCCCTCCCCCCCCTTTTTTTTTTTTGAGACAGAGTCTCACTCCGTTGCCCAGGCTAGAGTGCCATCCGTCAGCCTACTAATCCTCCTGCCTTGGCCTCCCAGAGCACTAGGATTATAGGTGCGAGCTGCTGCGACCAGCTGGTAGGTAGAATTTCTAAAACAGTCCCCCAAAGATGTCCCGCACTAATCCCCAGAGCCTGTGTATGTGACCAGCTATTACGTGTCTTATATTCACCTTAAAAGAGGAGATCAGGGAGATTATTCTAGATCAGGCAGGTAATAATTGTATGAGCCCATGAAAGCAGACGGCTTTTTCTGACTGGTGGCAGAGGGAAGTCAGAGGGATGTGAAGTATGAGAAAAATTCACTGCCCAGTTGCTAGTTTCAGGACAATGGGAGCTGTGTAATGAGGAATGTGGCAGCTCCCAGAAGCTGAGCAGGGTCCCCGGCAAACAGACAGCAGGGGAACAAGGATCTTGGTCCTACAACTTTAAGGAATTGAATTTTGCCAGCAATCTGGGCAAGGCTGGAAGTGGATTCTCCCCTAGATCCTCCAGAGAAGAGCACAGCTCAGCTGACATCTTGACTTGGCCTTATGAGACCCTAAAGAGAGACCCCAATTGTGCCTGCCTGGACTTCTGACCCACAGAACTATGAGATTGTAATAAATGGGTGTTTTAAGCTGTTAAATTGGTGGGAATTTGTTAGGCAAGGATAGGTATTAACAGAAAGCACTCACTAAAAAAACTTCCTGAGCTCTATTCCCATTTTAGAGATAGGAGAAACTGAGTATCCCAGAGGTGAGGGTCTTCTGAAGGTCATTCAGCTAGTGAATAGTGTAGCATCTAACTCCAAATTCTTAGTCATTCATTTATACAAATGGCTAATATTCTGGTCAGTGGAACAATGTCCCTGATAAAGGACAAACTGATAAACTATTCTGAGAGATCTGGGAGCTATCCTGGAGCCTCCCAGAGTCCTGGGTATGAAGCAAGCATCTCACCTACCTGGTAGAAAGGGAATAATCCTCTGTTTAGGGTCCTTCTGTCCTCCTTCCATAGGAAATTTGTCCAACATCTGCATCTAAATGGGTGAGAATACCAAAACCAAAAAACTTTTCATAATATAATAAATGCATCTCTGATATTTTAAAGGAATTATGTGAAATACGTGGTTTAAGATTTTAAAAAGTTCACTTTTTTCAGGTTTTCAGAAACCCAAACTAATAGCGGAAGGCAACTTCCCTTGCTCAGGCTGGTCTCAAACTACTGAGCTCAAGTGCTCCGCCTGCCTTGGCCTCCCAGAGTGTTAGGCTTACAGGCAGGAGCCACCATGCCTGGCTTTTATAGGGACCTTTAAACAATTCCTTATTTTTTATTTACTATTATTATTATTTTGTAGTTTTTGCCGGGTGGGGCTTGAACCTGCCACCTTGGTATATGGGGCTGGCACTCTACTCCTTGAGCCACAGGCGCTGCTCTAAATAATTCTTTATATTCAGATTTCCTAGATTTGTGAAGCCTTAGAGTTGGGAGAGACCATTCTCAGTTTTCCCGGGGGGGGGGGGTTCCAAAAGACCTGAAACATGAACCCCCTCAAGGTCAACAGAATTTCATGGACAGCAGGTCATTCTGTTTCCAAAGAATCTCCTGGTGTGTTAAGGAATAAACCACCAAGACCCAGTCACTCTGGTTGGGAAGAGTGATTGGGCTTACGCCTATGACATCATTATATTCCCCTGACCCATGAAAATACCCTAGATTGGCTCAAAAGACAGCTTTGTACCTGGCTCTGTGTTAGATGCATGGAGTCCAGTGAAGAGAGGGAACTAAAAAACAAACTGACAATTACAAGGTGGTGTGGGAGGTGCCATGAGTCCACAAGAGGGTAGGTATAGGCTATGTGCAGGCAGAGGAGGAACAGGGCAGAGTCCCTATATGCAAACCTTTCACGGTGCCATATGTGTATCTCTGACATTTTAAGGACTTACTGTGAAATATTAGATTTGGCATACAAAGTCACAAGGATCTGCTACTTATGCCTCTTGTGGTTTTGGAAACGTGACATAACCTTTTAGGGCCTCATCTTAAGGACATCAACTGGCAGTGCTACTTTATGGATTGAAGCTGGGCTGTGGGAGTCATTAATGCTGTCACCAAATAGTTCTGGTTCTTCTTCTTAGCATATGGTAGATTTGTACGTTTCCCATCCCCTTGAAGTGGGATGTGGCCAATTCACCGTGAGCTGAAGAGACATGTGTCTTTTATGACTGGCAGATGGTGGATGCTTTGCCACTGTCTACTACCCTCTGCCATCAGGGATAACCATGCTTTAGGCACTGGCTTCTCTGCCAGCCAAAGTCCTGGGGTGAGTTGGGAGCCCCTGGGGACCTCTGATGGACACATTGCCTAAGTGGGATATAGCAAGAAGCACTTGTTGTACAGTGAGGTTATCTGACAGAGCAGCATATCCTAGCCCACCCTCACTGGGCAAAGGCGTCAAAGCAGGAGAGGCAGGCAGTGCTGAGCTGCCCGAAGTAATGGAGAGAATGGGAAAAGCCTGACCATGATCTGACCTCCGGGAGAAAGTCACCCTGGCACTCAATATCTGCCCTCTCACAGAATGAAAGAAGCTTTGCAAAGTCTAGAAGAAATACACACAGCCCAGCGCTGTGAGGGCATGTGGGGAGGGGGGAGAGAAGTTGAAGTGGGAGGGAAAGGAGATATGTCTACTGGGCACTTACTAAATGCCAGGAGTGGACTAGATTCTTCACAAACATTCTGCCACTAAATCCCTAGGATGTTCCTTCAAGGCAGATATTACTATTCAGGAAATCACAGGCCAGAGGAGCGAAAACATCTGGCCATGTGCTGCAGCTGGCAAGGTGGGAGGGCCTGTGTGCTTCCCTGCCATCATGTCACCCACCCCTGAGATGTTACAAAGACAATTCAAAAGGACAGGAGCTGGCTCAGCACCTGTAACTCTGCGGCTAGGGCGCCAGCCACATACACTAGAGCTGGTAGGTTTGAACCCAGGCCGGGCCTGCCAGACAAGTGACAACTACAACCAAAAAATACCTGGGCGTTGTGGCAGGCGCCTGTAGTCCCACTTACTTGGGAGGCTGAGGCAAGAGAATCACTTAAGCCCAAGGAGTTTGAGGTTGCTGTGAGCTGTGATGTCACAGCACTGAGGGTGACATAGTGATACTGTTTCAAACAAAAGAAAACAAAACAAACAACAACAACAACAAAACACAAAAGGACAGGACCATCTGTGCAGGCTGGATCTCCCTGTGTCTTCAGGGTTTTTTTATACAACATTCCCAAGTGGGTGGGCCAGCTCAGCTCGCTGGGCATCCTGGCATCCACAGACTTGCCCCAGAAGTTTTAAAGCTTTTAGACCTTGGGTTCTCTTTTCCTCCCTCGCCCCCCATATTTTTCTTGGTCTCCACAAAGAAGTTCATTAATCTTTACCCTTCCAAAGTATTGCTCTTAGTTTCACTGACTTTCTCTATTGTTTTTCTGTTCTCCATTTCTTATCTTAATTCTTTCTTTCCTTTTGCTTGCTTTGGTCCTTCACTTTCTTTTTAGTTTCTTTTTATTTTTTAAAATTTCTAAAATTTACTTTTATTTTAAAATGGCATATAATACTTGTACATAATAAAGGGGGTACACAGTAGCACCGGGATACATATACCATGTAGTGATCAGATCAGGGTAATTAGCATACCCATCAGGTCAAATTTATCATTTCTTTGTGTTGAGAACACTCAAAATCCCCCTTCTAGTATTTAAAACTATATATTATTAACTACAGTCATCTTCAAGGGTAGAGAACACTGGAACTTCTTCCTCCTGTCTAACTGTAATTTTGTATACTTTAATAATCCCTCCCTCATTGGAACTTCCCCCACCCCACTGCCTTTACCCTTCTTGGCATCTAGTATCCTCTGTTTTACTTTTTATTTTTATTTTTTTTTAGCTTCCACAAATAAGTGAGAACATGTGGTATGAGTGGTTGCCGCAAATGGCAGGATTTCATCCTTTTTATGGCTGAATGGTATTCCACGGTGTCCCACATTTTCTCTATCCACTCATCTGTTTAGGGAAAGAGAATGGGATGTAGACCAAGAAAAAAAAAACTGGCTGAACCAGATGTTGATAGTGGGGAAGGTTGTGTGTGTTGTAGAGGGAAAACGAAATATATGGAAACACTCCTTTGGGTCAATTTTTTCATGAACCTAAAACTTTTCTAAAAAATAAAATTTGTTAATTAAAAAAATTGGCTGAACTAATGAATGCAGTTGAGCAAACTTTTTGGGAGGCAACCTCAGGAGATGTTTCCTAAGTAACTCTGATGAATAATTTTCATATTACTAACATTAAATAATTGGTAATCACTACCAGTAGTTTGTATAGCAACTGGCAGCTAACAAGTGCTCTCATACGTATGATTTCATCTGACCTTTACAGTAACCCTGAGATATAACTGCTATCTCCAAGTCGCAGATGAGGAAAGTGGGGAGCACAGAGACCAATGAACTTGGCTGAGGTCCCAAAACTAAGTGGTGGTCCAGCCAGTCTCAGTGTCTTGGTCTAAATCCCATTCTCTTTCCCTAAGATCACTGTCTTAGGCAGCTTCAGAGTGTCATGTGAACGTGAACGTCAGCCTGCGATGAGGGAAGTTAATATTCTGGGCACATGTGAATGGCACGTTTTCTTTTCAAAAGCGAGTGACTAATCGGTCTCAGCTGTAGAGAGTTTAGAGATTTATAGGTTTTGCCTAACACTATCATCTTTTTCCCTTCTCAATTTTATTTGTTAAGATGATGTTGAAACACCATGAAAGGGAAACTGTTTTTTAAAAAGGACCGCACCAGGAATCCATCCACCCTAACAGAACCATCCCCATTCTCCTGGTTCCTTGAGTCCCCACCTAACACTATATGTAGTCCTCCACGTGATCTCCACTGCCTGGTCTTAGAAGTTGCTCTCACCCTTTGTCCTGACTTGCTTTCACCCAGATAGGCATGGCCCAAAGAACTGAAGTGTCCGCCCCCTCCCTTAGTGTTATTTATTTGAGGCAGCAGATCTGAGTTTAAATGCTGCAACAAACATTTAACCACATATATTATCCCTGAGGACCAGACAGCCCTGGGGTTATATCTTTATGACTTCCTCATGCCGCCATGAGGTGTCCTCGGCCAGACACCTTATCTACTGAGCCTGTTTGGTCATCTACAGAGTGAGGGTCACAGCCTGCTCTACAGGGGGGTTGTATAAATGAACGCTGTAAGTAAACTCTTTGGGGGACATCCCCCATGCTCAGCAACAAATCCCCTCTTCCTTGTACCCTGCCCATAGTGAACATGTTATTTTGAGAGTTGTTCGGGGAATAACTTTCAGAAGTCTGTGATGCTATTTGGTTTTTTTAAAAAGTGTGTTAAATATACACAAGATTTCAACCACACTGAAGTGTACTGGTCAGTGGCATTAAGCACTTTTACACTGCTGGGCAACCATTACCACCGCCCATCTCCAGAGCCTCTTCATCGTCCACAACTGAACTCTGAACCCATGAAACAAAAACTTCCCCCACCCCATAACCACCATCCTCCCTTCTGTCTCCATGCATGTGACTCCTCACAGTCTTTGTCCTTTTGTACCTGGTCTGTTTCACTCAGCATTATGTTAAGGTTCATTCATATTGTATCATGTATCAGAATTTCTTCTTTTTCTGTTTTTGAGACCGAGTCTCACCCTGTTGCCCTAGGCTAGAGTGCCCTGGTGTGACAGCTCATAGCAACCTCAAACTCTTGGGTTCAAACAGTCCTCCTATCTCAGCTTCCCAAGGAGCTGGTACTACAGGCACCTACCACAATGCCTGGCTAGTTTTTCTATTTTTAGTAGAGACAGGGTCTCAACTCTTGCTCAGGCTGGTCTCAGACTCCTGAGCTCAAGCAATCCACTCACCTCAGCCTCCCAAAGTGTTAGGAGGCTCACAGGTGTGAGCCATCACGCCCAGCCAGAATTCCCTTCCTTTTTAAGGCTGTATAATACTCCACCGTGAGGCTGTGTTTTAAGGTTGGAAAAAGTCCTGCAGAGTGCCCAGGGAGGTGGACTATCCACTAGAACTTTCAGCAATGTTGTAAATGTCCTCTATCTCTGCTGTGCAAAACAGTGGCCACTAGGCCCAGGTGGTTGATGAGCACTCAAAAGGCTGCTCTTGCAACTGAGGAACTGAATTTTTAAATTTTATTTAATTGATTTAAATTTACATTTAAATAGCCTCATCTGACTAGTGACTACCATACTAGACAGTGCAGGACTGGATCCAGTTTTATTGTGTTTTCTTTAACATCTTATAATGTCAGCCATCCTCTATGAGGCCTCAATATAAGAAACTGAGAGATTAGAGCCCTATGAGCTCTAATTGCAGAGCTGGTCTTGGTGTGTCCAGGTTCATAGGCCACAAGCCTCTTCTGTGCAGAGAACGGTCACACTTGGGACCTAAAGGCCTTCAAGCAGGCACTTCAAGGGAGTCCACATGGACTCCAGACCCAGGCTGTCTGCAGCAGCGGGACCAGAGGCATGCCTGGCAAAATCCAATCACAGATGTCACCCTCAGTAACAGAAAATCTATCACCCATGCTCTCCCCCCAGATAACTAGAGAAGTGGCTCTCAGGGCTAGGAGGACTAGAAACCAAAGAGGAAGATGAGTCATTGGGGGGCAGGAATCACATCAAATTGCCACATCACAGGCTTCTAAAGAGAAGGAGAGAATACTCCATCAGCACTTTTCAAGACATCAGCTGTGGGAGAGGGAACATGAGACATGCTGTCCAAGGCAAACACCGTGGAAGCTGGCGTGGAGAGCCACACGTGGTTTGTGTTAGCAGCAGCCATTGAGACTGGACTTGGGAGGGGTTTACTCCCTCAATATCACAAAAGCCCCAAGTCCCAGAGGAGCCAGCTCAGGAAGTGGAGAAAGGCTGGGGACCACCGTGTGCAGCCGCAGGCTGGCAGGAAGCCACGTGGTTCTTGGGGCAGGGGTTTTAGGGCCTTGGACATGATAATGTACCTCGGCCTACTCTACTATATGTGGTTTGTTGGGGATTTTGTCCCCTAAATGAGCCAGTCTAAATGTCAGCATGTCTTGGTGTCCAGATGGACGTGCCATGTGGAGGCAGCTACCTGCTCCTGTCTTCTCTCCACACTTACTGTTCCCCTCAAGTCTAGGTCTGCATTTTCTTGGCTCAACCTCCTTATTAGTCTGATTGTCCTCTCTTCTTCCCTCACCACCTCTACTCTGGCACTTGATAGGCACCTCGTAGATACTTTGTGCAAAGAATGAATGAATGAATGAATGAACAAATGAATGAATGAGAAAAAGTGGTTAATTAGTGTGGTCAGCTACTATCTGAGAGAGGAGACATTATGTTCCAGGTGGCAGCAAGAGGGCCTGGATTTGAGGTTAGATGCAATTGCTCAAGATAATCATGCCTCTTTCAATTTTAGAAATAAAGAATTGCTAACTGTGTGGAAAAGGGCAACTACTGTATTTTCTCAGTCACACGCCATCCATATGGCAATGGCTTTTCAGAGGAAGGGAAAAATATTCCATTCAAGTGTGCACAACACATTGGAGGCATGCATGCCCCAACTGCAGAAGATAATGTCTGGGGGGAAAAGCACAGCTGAGGATGGAGCAAAGGCACTACTTGGATAAATATGGTTAGTGGAGCATGGGGCCAGGCGCTGGCTAGGAACTCACTGGGCAGCCCTCCCAGCTGGGCAAGGCTAAGAGTGAGAACTCTGATTCTGCCAACTGCCATACCTGCCCCCAGAAAAGATGGAAGAAAACACTCCCTTCCCTTTGGCCTCAGTGATGAAGTGTGGGGGATTCTAAGCAGACAGCCAAAGCTGCACTCAGGGCTGTCAAACCCCCAAGAAGGCAGAGGTGGGAGCACCAGGCTCTCAGAAGGCGACGGGGCAGTATTGTCTTAATCAACATTGGAAATTCATCCTTTTTGTTGCATGACTTGAGACAGTTTCTGGAGAGACAAAGGCAAGGTCAGGGTGCAGCCTCTGCTCTATAATTTGATGCATCTAAGAACAGCTTGATCTATAAGGCCCCCATGCCTGGCAGTAGTCCTGCTGCATGGTGTGCAGAGCAGGAGAGGGGCCAGAAAGGCCTCCCTGGAGCCCCAGGCATGGACTTCCCAACTAGGAGTGTTCCTTCTTACAGATGTGGTTGGCATTTTTCCTGAGAGCTCCCAGTGGGCAGTGTGACTCACCTGGCTCCATAACTCCTGCCACCATCAGAATCCCACAAATGCCCAGGTAAGACTCCCTCAGGAGTCTTACAAAACTCCCACAAAAGCCCAGGTAAAGCTCCCTCAGTTCCCACCGGTAGTATGCTCTCTGCAGAATGCCCTCCTCCAACTTGTTGGAAGGGCAACACCTAATTCATTGCTGTGGCCCTTAGGTGTCACCTCCTCCAGGAAGCAGGCCCTGCCTGAGCTCCTTGGCTAGCAGAGAAAGAGAGGTCTCTCTCTGAACCCTGGACTTATCTCTATCTGGAGTAAATTTGCTTGTCCTCACTATACTGAGCATTTGTAGAAAGCACAGATTCATTTGGGCCCCCTGTGGCAGTGCAGGGTCTGGTTCAGCAAATGTTTAACTGTGCCTTGTGTGAGGTAAGCCCTGGCTGTAATAATAGCCATGGCCCTTGATCTGGGGGACACAATGAACTAGTGGGAAAACTCAGAGGGCAAAGGTTGCATGGCACAGGGTAAAGTAGACCCTCACTCAGCTGAGACCTGTTTGCAAAGAGCTCATTCTGTGCTCAGAACCACCCTTCGCAAGATAGACTTTGCCTACATTTTATATACAGGAGAAATATGCGCCTTAAAAAGGGGCGGCTGTGGGTAGAAGGCAGGGAGGTGAAGTGGCTAGGACCACAGGTTTCAGACCCAGCCACACCTGGGCTGGAACCCAGCACAGCTGCTTTCTGGGTACACAACTCTGCCTCTCTGAGCTTTAGTTATTCCATCTGTAAAATGGACACAATACTGACCTCATGCTTATGAGGATTAAATGAGCTGGCATACATACAAAATGGGCACCTAGCATTTTCCAGTAAACAACTACCAATATTATTACTGTGTGGCTCAACCAAGTCACATTTCTGCTAGGCACTTCCCTCAGCTCTGTGAGCATTCAGGCCATCCCCAGAGCCCTGCGTGGACACCAGCTCCCTCTGCCACACTCTGATGGACTCTTAGGCAGAGGGCCAGGCTAAGACAGAAGAGGAGGCTCAGAGAGGCTTAGTGGACCTGCTCAAGGTCACACAGCTGGTAAGAGATGGGGAAGCACCTGGCACCAGGTATTCCTATTCCAAGCTCAGGGCGCCATCTCATCCCTTCTACCCTGGTCAAGTGAATGGGACACACGACCAGATACCAACTGGTAGTGGCAGGTGTTACCATCAACATCTGGCTTTTCTAAGATAAGCAAGTCAGGAAACCAAGTTGGGAGATGAATCCTTATAGAGGAGACCTTCTCACTGTGCATCTCTTTTCCCCCAAGAGAGCCTGGGTCATGCTCCGACCACCCGAGTGGCCTCTCTGCAGGATGCTCCTCTGCCCTGAATGGCCTCCCCCACCACTCTGTTAGTCTGTTTCATTGGCAGGATGCTGATTCTACTTTTGGTTCTTGAGCTGGCCCCAAGTGGGCTGGTTGTTTGACCAAGATGAGTTAATGAGACTTTTGCTTCAACTCTTGGGGTTGTTTTTTTCCCCAGAGTCATGTGCTGATCTGTACAACCTGGAGCTGTGGCTGCCACTATACTGGACACCCCCTGGCCCGGACACAAAGAAAGGCAAGAATTGGACAAAGACCAAGTTCTCATTGACAGTGTGGCCCCTAGATCCAGACCCACCTGAAGCCAAATACTCCTAGACTTCTTAGTTATATTCAGCTAGTCAATGTTCTTTTTGAATAATCTATCTTGATTGGGTTTCTGCCACCAGCGCCTAAAACAGTTAAGACACAAACAAGATCTCATGGCCAGCAAGTGGCAGAATTTGGATCAAAGCCCAGCCCTGATTCCAAAGCCCAGAATCTTAACCTGTAGGATCTTAACCACTTTATTAACTGGCATCATCTCCTTCTTTAATCTTTATGCCAATGCCTAGCAACCCACGTCCATCAATAATCTTAACAGCTGTCATTTGCTAAGTGCTCGACAGCTCAGGAATTGCTCTGGTACACACTGTCTCTTTAAAAAAAACAAACAAACTGAGATATACATCACATACCACAGAAGTCTCCCTTTAGGATTGTACAATTCAGTGGTTTTTAGTATACTCACAAAGTTATGCAGCCATCACCACTAATTCCAGAACATTTTCATCACCTCTAAAAGATACCCAGTACCCTTTAGCAGAGGCTTCCCTAGCCTCTGGCAACCACTAATCTGTTTTCTGTCTTTATAGATTTGCCTCTCCTGGACACGGATCATCAATTTTAACTCCCAAGAACCTTGTGAAATACTCATATGGGAGAAGAGCATGAGATAGCACAGTGGCTAAGAGCATGGACTCTGGGGTCACCTGCCTAGCTTTAAATCCGAGAAATCTGAGTTCCGATGTTCACTGGCTGTGTGACCTTGGGCAAACAACTAATCTCTCTGAGCTTAGGTTTCTTCATCTGTGTAATATGCTAAGTACCATATCTAAATGCTTAGCAGGACTGGGGCCACATTCAGTCTAGAAATGCCAGCTGTTTCTATTGTCATTACCCCATTGACACCAATGAAGACATTCAGGCACAAAGGGGTTAAGGGGTGTGCCTGAGGCCACACAGCTGGAGGGTGGCTGCGTCCCAGGTCTCCTGACTGAGTCCTCTGCTTTTTCTATTACGACACACTGGCTTAGCTGCTCTTCCACGAAATGCAGCCCTCCCCACACTCTTTGAGCCAAGTTACTTCTGAAAAAAAATCAAGGCTGTTAGCCAGACAGGAGGGAGGGGAGGGTAGAATCATGAAATCATTTAACTTCAGCCTTGGGCGGGCTGGCCCCCTCGCTGGTCCTCAGAATACTTGACTTGGGTTGGTATGGTCCTGCCCTAACCTCTTCCAGCTTTCCCCAACTGGGATGTATGAGGCTGGGGGTCCAGGATGCTTCCAGGATGAGCAGGACCCTCTGGAATTCCATGCTTTCCCACTCCAGGCGCCCATCTGGGGCTCTTGAAGCTGACCAAAGCCCTGCCTTTAAAAGACAACTTTGTTATGGGAGGAAAGCCTGAGGTGGCTGTTTATGTTACAGCAAACCCCCAATTATTACCAATTATGCTGAGCAGGGAAGAAAATCTTACTTTTAAGTTCTGGTAGAAATAAAAAAGTCAGAACAGGAGAGTGGGGGGAGGATTGGCTTTGGTTCAGGAAGACTCACAATCAAACCGTGGCTCAAGCATTCCCAAAGGATGTCTCCTCAAGCAAGCCACATCTGTGCAGAGGGAAAGAGGGCAGCTAACATGCTTGTGGAGCCAGGCATATCTCATTTAACTGTCAAAATAAATGCATGAAGAAAGTGCTTTTATTCTTGCTATGAAGATTAGGAAACTGAGGCTCAGAAGCTTCCAGAGGTGACTTCAAGCTGAGAAATGAAAAGGCAAAATTTGATCTTTTGAACTCAGGTCTGTCTGATGTTATAAAACCAAGGTCTTAAGACTTAGGCTATGATGGCATAGGGAACTGAGATAACACAGTCAGCCTACCTACATCAAAATACTAGCACTTAATATTTACACAGGCATTTATTTCTAGGGCCTTTCCTCCATGCCCCTTCTCATCAAATCTCTTCTTCCAGGTGACTCTGTACCAACGCACCTCACCTTTTGGGCCCCAGCTAACAGGGTAGACAGTGGACTCTGACCCAGGACCCTACGGATAATCAGATTCTCTCTTCTAGAGACTGGATTCAATATCCAGACACTCTGATGTGCCCACAACAGTGAAGAACACTTCAACTCAGGGATGGAAGGTGCTCACTGGGGACACTTAGGGGGATGTGGCCAATGGATAAGTGGAAAAAACTGGTCCAGAGAGGTCGGTGGAAAACAAAGCAGGCTTGATGGGATAGCCTGAGGTCGCAGTGACAGATGGCCCCAGGAGCTGCCAGCTGATTCCATGCCCTTGTGAGGCTGGCTGCATTTTCTGCTCTGGGTTCCATGGAACACGCCTGTCTCCTCCCATAAATCCAACCCCACCCCTCTCTTAGTGCCTAAGCTAACAGAGTGGACTTTGCTCTGGGGATGTAAGTAACTTATGTCTGTCATTGTTCCCTACTCCCTTGCTCCTTCTTAGAGGAAAGAGGCCTTTGAAAACAAAATACAGGTAGCCTTCTCAATCCAGACCCTTGCTACATGAAAAGTCAGTATAGCAAGTTGCAAACATGTTTACCCAACACTCTCTGAATAGAAGAACTGCTGTAATGACTCTGCATATAACACCCAGGGACCTGGGTAAAGGACGTGGAGGGCCCTCCATTTGTATTTCAGTCATTTTCAACTAGGATCGTGCCTCCTGCTCATGGCATTGAAATATCCTTCTTTCCTTTCCCCCAGGGCTTAGATCTTTCTTCCCTGGACCAGTATTTGCTTCTGCCAAGTCCATTTTAGATGGTATCTTAGCATCTTTAACATACAGCTTCTTTGTTTATTTACATTCAGTCCATGTTTGCTGCAGAGCAGAAGAAAAATATAATTTGTATATGATACTGTTTGGTATTGTTGCACACTGAACACAAAACATCACTAATGAGTTCATTACATTTTAAATAATTAGGTAACTAATGTCTCAATTGCTCTACATTGTGCAATGACTCTTGGCAGATTGCTATGTGGGCGTTTGGGAAAACTGGCTAGGACCACATTATCTCCCCTCCCCCATTAAAATAATGGAATACAGGCTCTGAAAATTCTCTATTCCACATTTCCAGGACAGATTAGGTCCATATAAATAAGGATACCTGTGGTTAGTATCACTCAACCTTCTGAGAGAACATGTGAGGCTAAGAGACAGGATCATGTAAAATGGATAGGGGCTGTCTTCTGATGGCCCAGAAATGTCTATTTTATCTCTGATCACTGCTATTTGTGAATCTACTTCTTTCCAGGTCTCAGTCTCCACCCCTCCTTACATCAGGGGGTGGAGCAGGGATACAGGCAAGCTCATTGGCTGGCACATTGCTCACTCATATTGATTGGCATAGAAATGAGCCTATGATGCGCAATAATGTGTGTGCTGGGACTTTTGACAAGTGACTTTTACTCCTTCCTGCTGGGTGTGAGCCCAGAGCTGCTGTAGCCATTTTGCAATCATGTGGGATCTGAGGGTAAAGCCAACACCATGGAAATAGGAATGTGGAAAGAGAGGAAAAAGCCAGGTCAGGTGACAGTGCAAAAACCCTGGATTAAGCTGTGCCTGAAGCCTGGAGAGTTTCTTGACGCAGCCCCTCACCAGGAGGCGGGGAGAATGCACATGTTCAGAAAACCAGGCAAGTTCCCATCATCTCCCGAGGCAGGAATTTAGAAATCTATTATATCATATAGGGGGAGCCATGTCTTCTCATACCTGCTGTGAGGTACCTGCCTTTAGGGGACAACAAGATGAAACTACTTACCCATGGAGGAGAGTTGTTTTACCCCAGTGGGGATGAGCTTTTACTGAACTATCCACACTGTGCCTGGCTCCGTCTGAGACCTGTAGGCTACATGGTTTTCATGCATTCATGTATTCTTTCGCTCATTCATTCACCAAACACTCACTGGACACACACTGTGTGTTAGACTTTGTTTTTTTTTTCCCCACAGTGGTAAGATAAGACTTTTATTAGAAGTTGGAAAGAAATACAAAAGAAGTAAAAAGCACCAGAGCTTCTGGAAGGGTGAAAGAACTGAAGAACTCACTCAGGAGTCTCCACACGGGCTCTTTTATCTAGGGGTCTTAAGCCTAGAGGATTACCCTAGACTTTGAATAAAACATTAAGGAGAAAGAGAAAGAAGATGACATGGTTCCTGCCCATGAGAATCACAATCTAGAGGGAAGGACAGACAAGCAGGCAACTTCAATATGCAGAGACGCACAGAGCTGTGGGGCACAGAGCAAGTGGCCCTTGCTGTCTAGGACACAAAGTCAGATAAGTCTTCAGAGAGAGTGAGAATCCTGAAGGGTAGAAGGGTTACCCAGGCCAAGGAGTGCTCTGGAAGGTGCAGGAGTGTGTCCTGGGTAAGGAATGGGGACTGCTAAGGCCTTGAGAGGAGGACTGTGGTGGCCTCAGAGCACAGGAAGCATTTCTAGAGCCAAGTACGGGAGGCAAGAGACACGGGTCTGTCTTTGGAGCTGCCTGGCCTCAAGAGTTCCAGACACACTCAACAAATTTGAGTTCAGCAGCAAATGTGACCATGCTCAAATCTCAAGTTCACACTCTGCACTCCAAAGCCACGCAGTACTGATTTCTACATTACCTTCTTTTCTGGAACAGTCAACAAGTACCCTTTCTCTTACTGGGAAAATATTAAATATCAATTCATAAAGCTTATTACTTATGTTCCAAAAGTAACAGATGTCATTTTCAAGTCTAGGAAATAAGAAATCTGGACTCAAAAGTTACAGTATAAAGTCCAATTAAACTCTTTCCCACCCTGCAGCTCACCAGAAATGCCAATCCTTACCTGGAGGTCAAAGAATTTGCTGTAGCGCCGATAAATGGCCTCAGTGGAGCCGCTGGACCACGTGACTCGGATGATGTAGACCTATGGGGGGGGACAGAGAAATGGGTGTTAACACCAGTGGGGGTCTTCCCATCTCTAGGACCAAGGGAGAATATAACGTTCAGTGTCAGAAAGAGCTGGGTTTGAATCTCAACTCTGCCAATAACCAGTTGGATGGGTTACTGGTTCTCAGTGAGTCTCAGCTTTCTCCTCAATAAAATGGACATCAACCTCCTGAATTGTGCAAAGCATGAAATGTAATCAAGTATGAGAAATTTTTAGTACAGTGTCAGCTTAGAAGAAGCTACTATTTTCAGCATTATCAGGATTTCTTGCTCCCTGCTTGACTCAGAGAACCACAGGGCTAGTTTTCTTGCTAGAGTCATTCACAAAGCATTAACTTTTGTCAGGTTAACTCTGCTCTTAACTGTCTTATAGCTTCCACAGGCTGGCCCATCATGCTGTTTACACCAACAAAGAACCAGGCCAAGTTACTTTTCCTTTTTTTTTTTTTTTTTTGGAGACAAGCGTTTTACTTTGTCACTCTGGGTAGAGTGCCATGGCATTATAGCTCATAGCAACCTCTAACTCCTGGGCTCAAGAGATCTTGAAGTCTCTGAAGTAGCTGAGACTACAGGTGCTCACCACAATGCCCAGCTAATTTTTCTATTTTTAATAAGAGACAGGGGTCTTGCTCTTGTTCAGGCTGGTCTCAAACTCCTGAGCTCAAGCAATTCACCCACCTCAGTTTCCCAGAGTGCTAGGATTACAGGCATGAGCCACTGTACTTGGCCCCCTTACATTTTCCCTTTGAGTCTCGGTTTTTCCATCTGTGAATTGGGCTAACAGCACCTGCTTTGTCTACTTTCAGGGACAAATGAGAATCTGATGAAATTAAAGATGAGCAGCCATTTTATAAACCACTGAGTTATGTATGTTTCCAACTTTTGTCACAAGTAATGGCCCATAGGGAAAATAATACAGGGTGGGCATAAAGTTTGTGTGCAATTTGCTATTTTAAACTATTTAAATTGCACATGAACTTTGTGTGTCCAATGTATACTGACAACAAATTTGGGCAGACTGAGGTGGCTATTGAAGGTCAGAGCTCCTGATTGGGGCCTTTCGTGGCCCTAGACACCAAGTGGATACCTAAGGGCTGAGGGGTCAGCACACCTGGAATCCATTCCTGGCTTGTACAATCTATCTCTTGCTAGAGGGGAGTTGTGACAACTAAAATATACACATATATGAAAGCTCTTTGGAAACAGAAACACTGTACAAACACAAGGGCCTCAGTAACGTTAGGGGCTATAAGGATCACAGGCCATTTGCTGAGGGCAGTGGCCATCTGTTATTTTCAACCTGAGTACCTAGGCTTTTCTCCTGGGAACCTCTTTCCCTATCTTCTGCTCACCTCCTAGTTACAGAAGTGGGTATATCCACCATAAACGGCAATTGGTTGAAGGGAAAGCATGTGACCTGAGATGGGTCAATCAGAGCCAGGAAGAGTCAGCTCCAGAGGCTTTTGTGAAAGACTCCTTCCTGAGGGTGGGTAGCCCTGAGGATGCGGAGCTGTGAGGGGGCATCTTATCATCACAAGTAGGTCTGCCTGAAAAAGAGCCACCACCTGTAGATTCCTGATGATACAGCCCAACTCTTTATGTCTAGCTCAGCTTGAAGCTAAATCTATTCCTGGACTGTCCACTTTCCTGGGCCAATAATTATGTCTTGGGCCACACCCATTCCCTTGAATTACTTTTGCAGCCAGTTTAAATTGGGTTTGACATCTGTAATCTGGTCCTGATTGATACAGGGAAGGGGACAGGAGACAGATCTCTGAAGCTTGTGGTTATTATGGTGTATCTTGACAGACATGTAGGATTTAGACAACAGAAGAGCAAGGGAGAGTCTGTGGGTGGAGGGGGATGAGGGCAGAATAAAGACCAGCTCAGGGGTCAGGAGGTACTGCACCCAGAAGGGGTACAAGTGGTTTTAGCCAAAGTCTCTTTTCAAATGAGTTCTTCCAAGGATACCCACACATCTTCAGATGAAAAAAGGTATAGCAGCAGCCAGGGCTGGGGCCTGAGTCCAGTGTGAGCACCATAGACTTATAGAATAAGGTTCTCCAGGTAAGAAGAGATGAAAAATAGAAAGACAGATCTGGACAAGAAGGGAGGTGGCCTTGAATGCCAAGCTAAGGAGCTCACTAGGCATGATCTCTCCAATCTAACAAGAGCATGGCAGAGAGGAAGGCACTTGGCCACCAAAGCCAAGAAGCTCTATTTTCTTTCTCAACTTTCTTATCTGCAAAACAAGGCCATTAAGCCAAGCCCATTTCACACAGAGCTGTGATGATTTTAAGAGGCAAAGCTCTGTGCTCCTTGGTAAGCAGAGAGAGAATGTTCAAGGATTCTTAATACCCTGTGTTCTGATTCCCCATTGCCTACCCCACCTCTGCATAAAAACAGGCTATTTCAATACTTGAGGACTTGAGCATCCTGGCCCACCCCTCTCCTTGACTGTGCTCACTGTCCCTAGGTAACTCACAGAGCCAGAGAACAGAGCAAGGCATCCCTTAGGAGGTAAGGTCAGCCATGTCTCAAAAAGGTGATTTTTTTTTTTTGACAGTTTTTGGCCAGGGCCAGGTTTGAACCCACCACCTCCGGTATATGGGGCCAATGCCCTACTCCTTTGAGCCACAAGCGCTGCCCAAAAAGGTGATTTTTATGACAAAAAGAAAGCTATTTTCCAAAACTACCTGAACAGTCATGCTAAGTTTTATTTTAAAAAAAGGCTTCAAATATGCTTCTGTAGCTTTCAATCCTGCTTCATCAAGACTCCAGCATGGTGATTTTGGATGGTTCTCACTCATTCACTCTGCAATGTTTATTAAGCTCCTAGTGTGTGCCAGGCCCTCTGCAATAAACCAGCAAACCTGTTTACAATTACAAATGGCAGTAAGTGCTGGGAAGGACCTCAAAGCCTGCACAAGGGAGGTCAGTGGGGGCTGTTGAATTAGGTTGGGTGGTATTGGAAGGGAAGGCCTTCTGAGGAGGCAAGTTCTGAACTGAGACTAGAGGGATGAGGAGCTGGTTGTGTGAGAGCTGAGGAAAGGGTGTTCTAGGCAGAAAGAAAAGTGGGAAAAGTGTGCAGAGGCTGGAAAATGGCAGGCTTGTGTGAGGAACAAGAGGCTGTCATGGCCAGACAGAGCAGTGGAAGGCAGGGACTGGGGAAGAGACAGCAGCTGATGACCAGGGGCTGCAGGCCATGAAGCCTAGATTTTATTCTCCTGAAGAGTTTTAGAGGTGTGGGGGAGGTGTGTGACATGGTCCAGTGTATGTGTTTAAAAATATCCATCTATATCCCTCCAGCTGCTGCATGCAGATGGTATGAAGAGGGGCAGGGACACCAAAAAGGAGCTTTCTGCACCACTGACAGGAAGCCAGAGCAGAAAGGGACCACAGAACGCAGCTCATCTAATGGCCTCACCTTCTAGATGGGGAAACTCAGGGAAAATACCCTATCAATGGTCCCTGTCACTGGGGATGTTCAAACCAAGTTTGGATGACTCTCTGTCAAGGACACTGCCAAAGGGGATTGAAAAACAAGGAAAGGGATACAAGGAAAGATTATCAAAGATTTTTTTCTTAAAACAACAAAAAGCATACTCCCATAAATGGGAAAAAAATTCTGCTTACACAATTCATCTTTGATCTCATGTTTACAATTTTTAATGTTCTGTACATATGGTATAAGGACTTGGCAGCAAGCTTAATTGGTTTATTGGAATCAACCTCTGAGTACAATTTGATGTCTGTACTTTTAGGCACAAATCTGACTTTTTAATGAGAAGTGTCCTACTATAGGACTTTGTCCCCATCCTGCTTTAGGGGGATGGTGAGAGAGCACCTGCCCTGGGTCCCAGAGCCAGCTCGGCTGCTGGTGATATTCACAAAACAATGATCTCTCTGGCCACAGGGCTCTTCTCTCTATGATAGGGACAATAATTTCTCTTGAGTATTAGCCACAATAGCTAATGGAGAAGGGGCCTTGCCCAAAGCCTAGAACACCTTAGGAGTGCAAAGTTAGCTTTTCCTTCATAGTGGCTGTCCCGTGTTTCTATTTTTCTGGCATACATTCCCCCCACTCTTGGTAACAGCACCCTGAACTGCCTCCCTCCTTGCCTTAATGTTTCTGATGGGGATGGGTGTGTCTCCCAGGCTTGGCCCTGGCCACACGATGATGCAGGAATGAGTGCACGATCTAAGCCAGGTTGATGAGACCTAATTCTGGGACTTTTGATGGCACTACCAGGGAAAAGACTCTTAAGTACCGCAATGGCGAGGTGGAAGGGAGAACTCTATGCCAGGAGAGTTTTGCCACAGACAGTACCTGCCACACAGACAAAAGCAGAGCCAAAGGGAACAAGGAGGGCTGAGACTCTGGGGCAGCATTTGAACCCCTAGGAATTGTCCAGCCTGAATCCAGGGTATTTCCCTGACTCAAGCCAACACCCTCCCTTTCTTGTTTGAACCAGTTTGAGTTAGTTTCTGTTACTTGCAACTAAAGCAATCCTAACACACTAGACCTTGGTTGTTAGATTACACTGCAAACCTAAATAATGTTCAGTGGCTTGGTGTTGAGGAAGTGAAAGCAGACTTCCTCATGGCAGCATTATTCACAATAACCAAAAGGTGGAAATAACCCAAGTGCCCAATGATGGATGTATGGATAAAGACAATGTGGCTTCTACATACAAATGGACATTATTTGGCCTTTAAAAGGAAGGAAATTCTGACATATGCTACATGGTGGATGAGCCTTCGACATTTACGCTTTGTGAAATAAGCCAGTCACAAAAGGACAAACACTGTATGACATATGAGGTACCTAGAGATTAGTCAAATTCACAGAGACAGAAAGTAGAATGGTGGTTGCTAGGGAGGACAGAATGAGGAGTTATTTAATGAGTATAGAGTTTCCATTTAGGGAGATGAAAAACATTCTGGAGATGGATGGTGGTGATGGTTACCCAGCACGAATGTACTTAAGGCCACAGAATTGTACACTTGAAAATGGTTGAAATGGCAAACTTTATGTTATGTATATGTTAACACAATGTAAACAATGAAATGTATGAATTTTTTAAAAAACAAATTTCCGGTAGAGATTTACATACTCCATGCCACGTTCCTTGGAAATGACACTAAAACTTTCTCCATGGCAAAGACTCAGACCCAGAATATATTTTTAAGAGTCTCAAAGCTCAACAATTAAGAAACGACCAACCTGATTACAAGATGGACAAGAAACCTAACCAGACACTTCATCAAAGAGGATATATGGATGGCAAGGAAGCATATGAAAGGACCTCACGAGCTGTTAGAGAAAAGCAAACTGAAACTATGATGAGGGATCACTATTCATTTATTAGGATGTCTAAAACAGAAAAATGTTAACAAGTGCTGCTGAAAATGGCCAGCAACTGGAACTCATACACTGCTGGTGAGAAAGTAAAGTGGCACAGCCACTCTGGAAAGACCCTCAATGGATGCTGAACCACTGGGCAAAAGGTTGCTGAAGAACAGGACAGTCACACAGTGTTAAATTATGATCCCACAATTACTCTTCCAGCAAAGGGGAAAATGTGTAATCTGGTACAACTATAAACAAGTGACCAAAGTTAGAGTTACCAAGAGAGAGACAACCAGATATTGTATGGTCTTCAAGGTGGTGCAAAGAAAATACAGAAAATCTTCTGTTAGTATTGTTGACAAAAATGTTTAACTTGACCTTAAGCTCTTGACCTAAGCAGAAAGTTACAACAAATAAAAGAAGCAGAGAAAAAAGATAAATGACATAATAAGGAAGCAATCAGACAAATCCAAAACATGGGATAGGATGTTTAACCAATGGGCCATAGCTCAAATGCAACTTACTCAGGAAAGTCCTCCCTGACTGTTCCTTCTCCCCCAATACTCGATTGGGTCACCCTCCTATGTCTCCTTCACACCTGCTTCTTCATTACAGAGCCAATTACTCTTCACTGTCATTGCCTAAGTGTCTGCTTCCCCACAAGTTGTAAGTTTTGTAGAGCAGGGACTTGGCCTGTCTTGTTCATTGACTGCTATATACCCAACACTGAAAATCTGGGCTTTGTGGAAAATTGATCCTTCATGAATAAATGGGGAAGAAAATGAGAACCAAGAGGCCGAGCCTTCACAGATAAGAGTGCTTCTTCTGGGCAGGCCTTGGGTCTGTGGGAAGGGACTCTAGCCATGTCTCTGAGGTCATCCCACCACCTTGCTTGTCTTCTCTGCCCCTTGTTCTGCTTCCTTCCAATCTGCAAACACCACCCTCTCAGGGAAGCAAGTTTTGGAGGGCATCTGGGACTCTATCCCTCTGCTCGAGGAACAAGGAAGCTCAGGGGTCAGGAGGCCTTGAGCTGGAATTACCCACTATCTAAATCTCTTCTTATATTCTCAGCAGCAGGGCTTGCATGATTTAACCAAGTCCAGACTCTCCAACCCAATTACAAACCCAGTATCAGTCACTCATGACCAGAAGTCCTGAATTTCTTCACTTCCTCTGAGTCAGTGAGGAGATGGACCAGTGGTGAGGTTAGGGAGGGAAGCAGGGTGGTGGGCTCAGCCATGGCCAGGGTGCTGGGGCAGAGGTGGATGGATAGCTGAAACTCCCAAATCCCTACAGCCAGGAGGCTTCCTGGGGACAGACAGAGGCTCACAAGTACAGTGCCTAAGGCCATGCAGGACAAAGTCTCTAAGTCAGGTTATCTCTAACCCTGCTCACCCTGCTGCACCAGGGAATTGTTCCTCACTTTGGTAGCTTAGCCACTGCTGCACTGTGGGACATGTAGGAGATGCCAGATCTATCTTCCTAAACATCTTGAGTGGACAGTAGAATCTCCTACTCTCCCAACCATTCTGGGAGGTTGTGGAATTAAGTGGTTATGATGGCCTAGATTCACAGCCTGCTTTCTTCTCAAGCAGCTTTGTGGATTTGGAAAGTGGCTTAATCTTTGTGACTCAGATTCCTCATCTGTGAAACACAGGCATTACAATACTAATTTTAAAGTTGGGTTAAGGATAAATGAGAACATGCAGTGTAGAGTGCTTAGCTTGATGCCTGGCTATGGTAAATGCTCCATAAAGAGCTATCATCAGCATCACCACTATGAGCACAGGGACTGAAGATGAGGGAGACTGTGTCACTGTTCAATGTCCCTACAAATGAACTTCGCACAACGCATCCCAGCTCTCGGTCCCACCCCAGTCTTCCCAGGGCTCTGCTCTCTCCACCTGTCTTCTCTGTTCTCCAGGTCGCATGGGGTGCTGAGGGACTGTCCCTCCATGGTCCTGGGAACAGTGGCCCACCTCATCTGAGCTGGGACATAGGTTTCTTAGCTGCTGGAGGATCTGTGCTCCGTCCCCTCCACATAGGTGCCTGTGAGGAAGGCCAGGACAGCCCTCCCACCTCCTTGCCCCAAGCCTGGGACCTCTGAGCAGAAGGGAGTATCTGGCCCAAATGCCAATTGCTACACACTTGTGAGGCTGCTTGGGGACAGGGCTTCATCTGCTCTGGCTTCTCTTCCTCTACTTAGGGTTGAAGACTAGCCCAGGGAGCCTCAGGTCAGCCTGACCTTGCCAGGAGCAGCCATTGAGAAGACGGGCAGCTACTCATGGATGGTGCTGGTGTTTTGTGGCTTAGGCCATGGGAACACCCCTTCTCTGAAGATTAACCTGTTCCAGTTCTTCCAAAAGCCACTTTTCTTAAACTTGGACCATTTTTAAAAGGCAAGAAAGAAAAAACAAAAAGCCTCTCAGCAGATACGTGACAGTAACCTGTAGCAGTACCAGTACCATCTGTCCTGACACCATGGCTGCAGCTGATTGGCTTGTGGAGATAGTCACCTGACCCCTCAGGCCAATCAGGTTCATTCTTTCACAGGAGTCTTGAATTAGACTCAAGTGTGCACGCTCCATGCAGAAGAGCTGAATGAAGCGCACAGTGGTCTCCGTGCATTTCCACACATTCAGATGGACATTGGGTCTGCAGAGAGGGACAATGGAAGGAGAGGCGCAGGGAGAAGGGAGGGAGAGCCCTGCTTGGCTCAGACCAGCACACCAGTTCCTGCTTCCCAGGCCCGCACGCCTGCCTGAAGCTTCTGTGACGCACAACCAGGGACTGGACCTTCCAGTTAATTCCCCTTTGGCATCATGAGGGTTTTGTGCAGCTCAAACAATTCTATGCAATAGAGGGGAAAAGTTCAGGCGTTATCATTCATAGACAGAACAAAGTACAACAATGTAATCGCAATCTCAAAAAATTACATGATTATATGCACTGTACCTAAATGTATGGGTGTGTGCACGGCCACACACCCACATCGCACACCCATATACACAGCTGTTTCTCATTATTTGCAGTAATGTTCTATAGACTAGCCAAGAGATTGATTTATTAGCAAATACTTAATTTTTGTTCCCAGGAGAAATACAGGGTTAAGGCCCTTTGGGTCTAAGTTCACATTTTCATCAAATAATCAATACATAACTTTGTTATATGTGTGTTTCTATTTGAAGACACTTTATTTAATACATATCGTTAATCCATCAGCATTAAATTCACAGCCAGCAGCACTATCTACAGTTCATGCTTACACGAAGCTCATCTACCACACACATTTTCTCCATAAGGCTGTGATGTCACAGTCTTCTTGTGCTTAGGGACACCAGACAGCAAGTAAGCACTCCAGCAGTATGTCTGGGAAGTCCAGAAAAATCAATACAAAGCACAAAATAGTTTTAAAAAGTGGCACTAAATAGACTAGAAAAAGGACCCTGGTTTGGGATATGAAAGCTGAAACGAGGGCAGAGCACGGGGTTGTTCAACCTCAGCAAAGAATGTGCATGGTGGGTGACTCAAAGTTTTCACCACTCTGCCCACGCACATGTCTGAAAATGCCTGCAAAATGCTACAAGTATTGACTCTGGCTTACAAATAAATTGTAATAAACAGGCAAATTTGTGAATATGGAATCCATGAATAATGAAGATTGAACTGTATATAAGGGTATGTGTATATTTGTGTTTATATAAAAATCTCAGTCATGTGTACCATAACAATGTTTCTGGCAGTGATGGACTGAATAACAGTAATGCCATAAGATTTTAACACCACATTTTTACTTTATCTTTTCTATCTTCAGATGTTTAGATACACAAATTCTTACAGTTGTGTTAACAATTGCCCACAGTATTCAGTACAGTAACATGTTATACAGTTTGGTAGCCTAGGAGCAACAGGCCATACCAAACGGCCTCAGTGTGTAGTAGATCACACCATCTAGGTTTGTGTAAGTGCACTCTATGACCTTTGGAGGAGGATGAAATCTCCTAAGGGCACTTTCCATCTGTAAGTGACACAATAACTCTATATACTCATGCCAGTGGTTTGCTTTGGGGTGGAAGGAATATGATGGACTTTTAAAATTTTGTTCTTGATACTTTCTTGCATTTTCTGGATTTTTTACATTTCACTTTCTTTTATAGTCAGAAAAAACAGATGTCACTTTCTAGGATTGGAAGAAACCTATCCATGGGGTACTTTCTTGTTTTGCAGCCCAGCTCAGCATCTTCTGTTACCCTAACTCAGTCGTTGGGTCACAATGGAGCATCTGCTGAGTGCACATACAGCTAATGGCACAGGGACACCCTGTGTAGGGGTAGGAGGGTACTTGCCCTCACGGGCTGGGGATAGACCATCTGGCATGTGGGGCTTAGCCCTGAACTTGCTGTTTGAGTCAGAGAGAGTCCTGTGTCTTTTGGAACATCTATGTTCTCTAAAAAGTGAGGGTTAGGATGTTGGTTTTTTGTTCCCTCAGAGACTATTGTAAAGATGGAATAAGAACATATGTTGGTTAGAATCACTGTTCATAGATGGGACTTTAGGGAAAAATTCACTGAATGTTGTCCAACCCTTTAGCCTCACCTCCCTTGCCAGGTCCAATCCCAGTCCAGTGGGGTAGAGACCCCCAGTGCCAGGAAGGCCCCCATTAAGCATATAAGAATTTGGGTTCCATTTCCAAGTGTCAATAGCCAAGAAGTCAGTTCTTCCATGAATAGACGTCTAATGTTTGATAGCAGAGTAGTATATAACAACATATTGTATATTTCAAAGTAGCTAGAAGACCTGAAATATTTCCCACACACAGAAATGAAAATGCCCTAAATACCCTGACATGATCATTATACATTTTATGCATACAACCAAATATTGCATGTACCCTGTAAACATGTACAAATATTATACATAAATTAAAAGAAGATTTAAAGCAGAATGAGGCTTTAGAGACCCTTAAAAAACAATGACCGGGCCTGGGCAAAGCTATATTATGCTAGAAATAGGCTAAGACACCTCTGCAACCCCCCCAGCACCCCTCCTGTTAGCTAACACACCTTATCCTTGCTGTCCCACCGGCCTAGTCCCTGCCCATGGCTGCTGCTCTTGGAAGGACCCCAGAACTCCACTGGTATGTCATCCCTTGGGCAGGACATTAAATAGTTGCTACCCTGCTTCAAGAGTTCTATAATCACATAGGTTTTCATCATGTGAACCCCAAAACATAAAGTGTCTCCTCTGTCCCCAAACAATAAAATCTTTGAGCACAAGGCAATATCCTGCAATTCCACCTTGCTTTGTAGATCTATTTGGTGGGGTTTCTAGGGTAGGCAAAGAATCCAGCAGAAATTAATGTGGGGTAAGGGGCTACAGCATGGGTCATATGAGAAAGTCATCTTGGTCCTGGAATGCAGTGGCCAGAGGTTTCATTTTTTTTTTTTTTGGACACCTTCTCCAACATTTGTTGGTCTCCTTTAAGAAATAGAAGGCCTCAAAACAGGCAATACTAGCCAGGAAGAATTTAACACATTGATTTTCTTTTTCCTTTGAATTTCATTTCCTTCTATTTCTAGCAAGGGCTGCTGGTTTTCCATTTATTGTAGACAGCTAAAGTTTCCCATTAAGTAAAAAAGTGAGTAAATTTGAAGAATAATACTGTATTAAGAATAAATAGTAGAGAGAGTTTGCGGATATTCAAAAAATTGTGATGGTGCCAGTAGATTTGAAAATAAGGACAATCTTAATTTAGTAGAATTCCTTGCCAATCTCACTGTATCTGGAGTTTATATGGTTTATAAACCAATGGGTTAGAATCTTTCTCAACTCAGAAGACCTCTTCTGGCTCTACAATGCTGATGGGTGGCCTGGAATGAGCTGGGTAACTGAGAAAACGTCTCAAGAGCAGGCACAAGTAGGGCTGGGGCTGTTGCCCTGCAGGGGCTGTGAGAAAGAAGCATCAGCAAGTCAGAGCTCGTGATCCATTAGCAAAGTCTGCAGGGGTGGGCAGAGGTCCGGGCTAATACTTGGCATATCTGGTCTAAATCAACCCCTTTAATGGGAATATGGAGGGTCCGGGGAGCACAGTGGCTCTTTCATGGTTACAGTTTTAGCTGTAGACTCTTTCCATGTCCATGACAGTATCTGGATTTCCTTGCAAGTTTCTTGTGTCCCTCTGGGCCTCTCTTAGAAGTGACAGACCAAACAGTGAAATTGGCCTCTAAGAAGCTCCAGGATCCTGCAGATCCCCAGTGGGTAGGCATCTGGGCTGTCCACTCTGGTTTCCATAGCACTGTGCCAGTTTTAGCTCTTCTATATATGGTACAGGGTGTAACCCAGCAGCCTACAGCCAAATCACCAGTCACTGTGGGTCCACATTGCCACAAGGCAACTGTCAGGAGGGCCTTTAGACAGGGTCTGGGCTCATTCACTATCCATAGCCCTACTTTGCCTACTCAGACAAGCAGCAGAAGTTTCCAAGCCTTTAAAACACTTGAAAATCTGTGGTGGCGGCTCAGCGCCTATAGCTCAACCGGCTAAGGCGCCAGCTACGTACACCTAAGCTGGCGGGTTCAAATCCCCAGCCCGGACCCACCAAACAACAACAATGACGGCTGCAACCAAAAAATAGCCGGGCGTTGTGGTGGGCGCCTGTGGTCCCAGCTACTTGGGAGGCGGAAGCAAGAGAGTTGCTTGAGCCCAGGAGTTGGAGGTTGCTGTGAGCTGTAATGCCACGGCACTCTACCCAGGGGGACAGCTTGAGGCTCTGTCTCAAAAAAAAAAAAAAAAAAAAAAAAAGAATCTTTTCTTTTGTCTTGAGTGGTTTTTTTTTTTGTTTTTTTGTTTGTTTTGGAAATTTTTGGCAGGGGCTAGGTTTGAACCTGCCACCTGCAGCATATGGGGCCAGCGCCCTACTTCTTAGAGCCACAGGCACCACCCTTGTCTTGACTTTGGACCAGTTCATCCCAGTGTGTCTTGGAGAATCTCTGTTAGAGCTGAGGTGACCTGGGGTTCGATATCCCTCTGAAAGGAGTGTGTCAGAATTTTTGGTGATATTTTGGAAATTTTTATTTATAATATTCTCTAGTGTGGCTTCCATTCCCCTGGGGCATTCTTCTTCTCCTTCTGGGATACCTATAACTCGTATGTTTGAACGCTTCAGAAAGTCCCATAATTCTGTCCGTGAACATTCTGCTTTCTCTCTCTTCTTTCCTGCCTCTTCAACTGTCTGAGTTATGTCAAGAGCTTTATCCTCTACCTCTGGGCTTCTTTCTTCTGCATGGTCTAATCTGTTTTTGATACTTTCTATTACATCTGGAAGTTCCCTAATTGACTGCTTTAGTTCCTTTAGCTCTGCTATAGCCTTTCTATATTCTTCATATCATTCATCTTTTCATATATCATTCATCTCTTATTTGATTCTGTTTTTGGATTTCCTTTTGGTTATTTTCCACTTCATCAGCAGTTTCCTTCATTGTTTCCGCCATTTCCTTCATTGTTTTCATCATCTGTATTCTAAATTCCCTTTCTGTCATTTCTTAACATTTCTTTCTGGGTAGAATTCTCTGCAGTAGCTTCCTCATGTCCCTTAGGGCGAGTCGCTCTGGACTGGTTTTTCACGTTGCCAGGATTTTTCTGCTGATTCGTCCTCATGAGTGACTTATCTGTCTCCTTGCCCTAATTTTCATTTCACTTCCTCTTTCTCTTTAAGTTACTGTGCTTCTGGCCTCTGGTTTTCATGAGTCATTTTGGTACAGGATCAGAAGGATGAGAAGATTCAAGAGCAATAAGGGAAAAAAGATTTAAAGAAAAAGAATAGAAGAAAGAAAAAGGAGAGGGAGTGAGTAAAAGGGAATAATGGCACAAAGAAGAGCGGCCCAGAAAGAGGGAGACGGAGCAATACAGGTGTACAGTAGGGGACTGTGACCCAACCTTAAAAACCCCAACCTCCCTCTGGGGGTGCCACGTGGGGTGGTTCCCTTGAGGTCAACAGCTCTTTGCCAGCCTGTTCAGACACAGTACCCCACTGCCACCAAGTAGACAAGAAAGACAAAAATGCTATACATCAAACCAAAACAAGCAAACAGAAAAATTTACGGGATAAAATTGAGAGGGAAACCAAATAATAGTGGTAGAAACACAAGCAAAAATTAAGTTCTATTTTTTTTTCTTCAGGTTTTTTTTGGGGTTTTGGGGGGATTTTTTGGCTGTGGCTGGGTTTGAACCTACCACCTACAGCATATGGGACCAGCACCCTAACCTTTTGAGCCACAGGTGCTGCCCCTAAGTTCTAATTTTTAAAGAAGACAACTATGGAAAATTGTATTTAAGCTAGAAAAATGAAGAAAGAAAGAAAAAAAAATCTAGAGAAAAAATATTGAAATTAAAAAAGACAAAAAGAAAAAAAAGTAGTATATATATCTTGCTAAATATTATCTGGGCAATAGGTGATCTTCTGGGGTATGAGATGTTAATCACAGTGCTGATATGCGATGGCAACTGGAGGCCTCTGCTGATTTGTCAAACCCCACAGGGTGGAGAGCCTAAATCTCTCCTCAGCCTGCTTAAAAGGCACTTTAAACTACCAACCTGGGGTAAGCAGAAGCTTTTCCAGGAAAGCACTTGTGGCTGAGATCACCCCTGAAATGTCTGTCCACTTACCCAATGTGCCAAAACTGATCTCACGGCTGTGAGGCATCTCAGTCCTCACCTGTAGGCTGCTCAGTCACTAGATTACTCGCCCACGGTCTCCTGCTGGCTCCTTGCTCTGCGACCCTGAGGGCAGAGCTTGCTGGGGCAGTTGTCCCATAATGGCTCCACGTGGCCCACAGGTGAACATTATTAGTTCCATCCGGGCTCAGTCTGGGGCCCTAGACAATGCTTAAAGTCCTCCACACTCTTGCCCAAGGTAGTTCAACTGAGTCCCCACGTCCGAAAACACAAAACAGCTCACAGGGAAGGCCTTTCTTTCCAGTGTGCATTCTCATTGCTGTTGTAACAGCTGCTGGTGGGATTGGACTGGAGGAACACACACAACCACTTGCCAGTTCTCCACTGCTTTTGTCCTTCTTGTGTGGTCCAGAATTCTCTCACTGACTCCCTGTGTCCCCAGAGGGATGTTTCTGGGCAAATCCCAGCAGCCAGATGCCTAAAGTCTTCTCTCCCCAGTCTCATGGTGCCCAGTTGCAAGGAAGCCGTTATTCAGCCACCATCTTGCTCCACCCCCTGAGACAGAGTATAATGGTGTGAAAATTGATATTACAAAATTAGTAGGAAAAATCTACTGGGAAAAAAGTATTGTTTGTAAGGATTGGATCTGGGTCATCTGTTCTGTGACTCTCCCCAGGCAGCTGCTGCGTGTGGCTGTATTTACAATGTGCAGATACCTGATTGCAGCCTCCTCCTGAGGGCCAGAAAGGGACCCTCCAGTGACTGCCTTTCTAATGTTTGATTTCACCCAGCAAAAAGAAACAGCTTTACTCCCCAGAGAAGATATAGTCAAATTTGAAAAGCTCCCTAATTCCCTTAAGGCATATAGTTTGAAGTAGACATAATGGTTTTAAACCTAAAACGCTTTCTACCTATGGTGCTGAGTAGCTGTGCACAGCATGTCTGGGGACCTGAGGGTATCTGAGGGCACAGGACAGGGAGGGCGCTCCCTCCTGGTAGGTCTCCCTCCCACTGTGGTCCTGCTGTTCCCTGCCTGGGTCTTGCAGTCCGGGTGGTGAGGGGCTGTGATTCAGACCACTGCAGAGTAGAGTTTGGGACACAGCCAAGCTGGGTGTTAAAGGATGACCTCCAGAGGTAAAAGCCTCACCAGTCAGATGAGCGTGTTTGGAAAATAGTAATCTCAAGCTTTGCTGGCATGTCTCCATGCCTTTTGAAATTCCTGAACTATCTCCTGGTACTTCCCTGGGTGGCCTTCCTGCCTCAACTGTCCCTAGAGCCTTGTCCCCAACTCTCCTGCTCCTGCAGAGAGATGCCAGGGCTGCCCCAGGGGCCCTCTCTTCTCAGCCTCCCTGCCACCTGCCTGTGGTTTCAGCTGCTTGTCAGCTCCGTGATGCCCACAGCATGGCAAGTCCTGGCCCTTCTGCTTGGGGGTCCCATGTGGCCTCAAACCCAGCCTGGCAGGTCACAAACAGCACTTGTCCTCCCCCTCACCAGGATGACAGCCCCACCACATCAGCAACTATTCTTTACTCATTAATCCCTTTGTGTCATCCACTGAGTGTGTGCACCCCTTCCTTCCCAAGTGTTGAAATCCTCACCCCTGCCATGATGTTCTGGGAGGCAGTGGCTCTGGGAGGTGACCAGGTCATGGGGAGCCCTGGTGAGTGGGATCACTGCCCTCATAAAGGGGACCCAGGGAGCTGGTTTGCTCTGCCCCACCTGCCGCGTGAGGGCGCAGTGAAGGTGGTGTCAGCACACCAAGGTGGGGGTCCTCAGCAGAACCAGTGTGCTGGCCCCCTGGCCTCAGACCCCAGCCTCTGGGACCATGAGAGTCCACATCTGCTGTTCCAGCTGCCCTGTCTGGGATGCTTTGTGATGGCAGGCCAAAGGGACTGTCAGACATACTGTTACGTGGAACTTCAGAGTTATAAAATGGGACTTATTAGTTATGTGAGATTTATCTTAAGAAATTAAAGTGCAGGAACCCTTTTAGTCCCCGGGCAGTTCCAATAAGCATCCTGGGACATAGGCCAGCTCAGAGGGCACAGCTGAACTTAACAATCATCAGGGAAGTAAGTTGGGTACCTCCTGGTGATAAGATGCCAAAGTGCTGCACCTCCCTTCAAATTGGAAATGTCATTGTCTCTAAATTAAATCCCTCAAGCTACAGTTTAATTAAGCTCATCTCCTGGCCTGGAGATGGAAATCAGCTGACTTCTAGCCTTCAACTTGGCGAGATGGAGAGACGCTGGATTCTACAGGCTCAGAGTTTGTTCCAGACTTTGTGTGACCTCTGCTGTCACCTCTGACCTTCCCCAGCTACAGGAGAGCTACATTCGCTGCCATGTGTCCCTCTACTCTGACATCCATGCTCCTTTGTGTTTCAGTCCTGTACAGGACATCCAGCTGCCATTTCTGATTTGACAGACACTTAGCAAAAGCTCATCATTGGCCATGGTGCCATGAGAAAGTGCAGTTAAAACAGGCCCTGTGTAGTGAGTGACAGCCCACACATCCATGTCTGCACAAGTCATGAGAAGAATATTCTTGCCCAGATGATTCTTTGTCTAATGGCCACCTGTGCTAGAATGTTCCTGTGCTACAAAGTAATCACAAAGTCACTAGCATCATATCAAGCTCGCCTGTCCACATGCATGCTCATGTGGTGGAGGAGGGAGCTCCCTGGAGGAAGGGGGGCCTCCCAGGACACATGCAGATCACCCCCACCTGCCAGACCCAGCCCAAGTTCTCAGGATTCACTGACCATGCCTGGGCCCTCCCAGCTTACTGCCCTGGCCACCCTCCAGGGAACAGCCACCACGTCCACCTAGGGAAGGTCAGCCTACCCCACCACCCAGCTTGGACTGGAGTCCCTTACTTAGAGGGAAAGGTCTCTTCCTGCCCCGCCACCCCACACAGGGACTGGAGTCCCTTACTTAGAGGGAAAGGTCTCTGCCTGCCCCGCCACCCCACACAGGGACTGGAGTCCCTTACTTAGAGGGAAAGGTCTCTTCCTGCCTGGCCACCCCATGCAGGGGCTGGAGTCCCTTAGAGGGAAAGGTCTCTTTCACAGGTGCCACACTGCATGGCATGACCCACTGTGTGCCCTTGAACCTGAGGTCAAGTGTAATCAGTCCATCACAGGGGCACAGGATAGGCTAATTCTTATGGGGAAAACGAGGCCCCAGAAAACAGGTGTGAAAGCCAAGTGCAACCAGGGTGACCTGCTTTTCCTGTTGTGGGTGTGACAGATGGAAGTGCGCGCAGATTTTCCCTTTTTGAATTGAAAAAACATGCTTCCTCCTTGCTGCTACTGGTGCGAGAGATAAGCTACATTATTCTAGCTTACATGTGGGGATGGGCAGACAGAGTGTTTCCAGGTGACTTATTTTTTTCCCTTGGTTTCAGTAGATGGACATGCCATGCTGTGAAGATTTCCCAAATGTCTAGGTTTTTGCCTGCCACTTGGTTATCTTCCTGTAGGAGTGGCCCTGTTGAGAAGGACAGTACATCTGTGGAATCAGGAGGCATAGTTCAAGGACGACAGTCCCACCTTCTGGGACTTTTGTAGTGGGTACTTCACAATGCATTCCTTGTTCTGCTGTGCAATTCCCCTGCGTCTGAGAACATACACGCGCACACACAAGCTGAAACTGCAGGTGCTGTGAAGTCTCTTAGAACCCATCCCTGAGTGTGGCTGGCCATGAGGAACCTACCTCTCGGGGCTGTGCTCCCAGCAGGACTCGTGTCTGGTGTCTGTGTTCTGCCCTGTACATGGTGATTTCTGAATATGTGTGCAGACAGTGCCTGGTCCTGCAGGCCCGCCACGCCTATGTCCCGTGAACTGCAAACTTCCTCTCCATTCCTCTTCTGCTGAGTTTTCCTGTATGTTTCTGTCATGGCCCACTTATCGCAGACAGCTCCTTCAACTTCTCAACTTCCAGTTCCATTTTCACATTCCACATTTCTTGAGTGAAATCTCGTGGGCCAACCTACATGTAAGTCTGAAGGGAGCTTCAGGTGCCACCAACTTGGGGTCTGCAGGCAGTGCTCCATTCGTGTCCATGGCTGAGCTCACTGGTGACTGCTGACAGCATAAACAGTTTAGAGCAGTGAGCGCTGTCCATGGCTTGCTATAGAAGCCCTGACCACCAGCTATATTCCGGGGGTGCCCCTCAGGTATGAGGTGCTCAGGGTTTTCCTTACTTGCATACTCTGGCCAACTTAAAATGCCCCTTTTGCTGCCTAAGCTTGTTATGTCGCCTTCTTAGTGTGACTAATAACAGTAGTATTTGTTGTGCTCACCATTCTTGATCCCTTTTCAGGTCTCTCTTACATTATCTGCTGCATTTTTATCCCCTGTACGTAACACTGTCATACATCAGTTATTAGTGCCGTCTTTAGCTTACTAATTCTGAAATTCAGTGGGGATAGATGATGAATTGCACACCAGTAAACCATGGAAACAGTAAAAACATCTCGGGGGTCCATGTGGACCCCTGCCGGTCATTGCTGTGACGTGGTCAATCTCGGCCGTCCAGCTGTCCCCCTCAGCACCCTTTATGTCCTTTTGCACCATCTGGGAAGAGCTGTCAAGCATGAACACACACGGAGGCGTCCTTGTCACCTTTAACCCAGTCCCCTGGGTTATATCTATTGTACCGGGTGCCTCAGTTTGTATATCAATTGTGGCAGGTGCCATGGTTTGTCAGCTACCCACTCCCCAGCCCACCCACCTGCCATGCCTCAGAGCCAGGCTTGTACAGGTGCAGAATAAAAGCTGCTTTTGTGACTTCAGCAAAGCAGACTTTCCCCAGGGGTAAGCAGTCTCCTCCACTATCTCAGCCCATTTTTTCCTAGGTGGACTGCACAAAACTTCAGAGTCTCCAGAGGTGAAGGCTATTTCAGAATGTCACTTGACATTTAAGCCCTTGTCTCTGATCCCAGATAAAAACAGTTGAGCTCATTTCGAATATGATCAAGTCCTAACTTTAAAGGACTGGGACAAACATATCAAAGGCAGGTAGTCTGGCAATCAGATGATGGAGAAAACAGCCCAGATGGTCTGAAGGGCAGCCACTCCCCTCCCATCCCCTCAGAAGGAAAGTGTGAGTCACAGAGAAGAAACCCAGGGACTCGGTGCTATCATAAGGGAGGCAGTGGGCTCAGCTGCTGTGAGCAGCACGGTGCTGTCAGACCACAGCCCCATGGTCCTGGCTCCCCTGAGCCCTGCAGTTCCGAGCTAACCATTAGCTCTGTGAAGGTCATATGGCTTCCATCTACCATCACGATATGGATCCCCTCACTCCACGCATCAGCCTGTGGGACAAGTTGGCTAATGCCACGTCTTAGGCCTGGATGGAATCAAAGAGCAGGGAGAGAGAAGAAAAAAGGGAGGGACTGGAGAGGAAAACTGTCCTCATGCTTTCTGTGGCACAGCCCACAAGTGGTTACATGTGAAAGAGTTTTCCACTGACCTGAAAGTGTCAGAGCACATGGAGCCTCTCTCACAGCAGCGGTATCGGGCCCTCCTGGGACAGCAGCACACTGGGTGTTGACTGTATGTAAAAGACAAATGGCTCAGAGCAGAGGTGCGGGCAGAGCTGCAAACCCAGCCTGGACAGCCTCGGTAGCCCCGGCCATGCAGGAGCAGCTGTCCCTCCACAAGTGTCGGAGCCGCCACAGCATCTCAGCTGCAAACCATTCCAACCCAAGCCTGCCTGCACATGGAGCACAGGGAAGACACTTGCCAGGCACCTGCTTTCCTGATGTGGAGGGTGAAGGAAAGGCGCCATGCTGGGACCAGGCTTACCTTTGAGCACTCAGTAGATGTCAGGGAACCCTGATGTCTTAACCCTGAGGAAATCCTCATGTGAAGCTCACTGTCTATTGTTGACAGAATGGTGCGTTTCAGAGCTCACTGGCAAGTGCAGCGTACTCTCACCCTACTTTAAATGCCGCGTCTGAGCAAAGAGCACAGGAGGGTTTGAACGTCGCTGTGTCGGTGACCCTAATAATAAAGTGGATTTGCACAAACACCCGGAAGAGAGTGCCTGTGGACACCACATCAGCACCTCTGTGCTCTCCGACTGCTGGCACATAACCTGATGCACAGAAACTGAATTCTTACCTACACCACCCTAACCATTTAATTTTCAAATGATAGTACATAAAACCTCCGCAGCTCTCAAGTGGCTTTACATTTTAAAAACTTGATTTTTATTCTTGGAATTGTATCTCATGCTGTGTATGTTCTACTCTTGATTGAAGAGGTTGTTACGAGCTGAGTAAATAAAGCTTTCGAGAGTACTGACTCCATCCTGATAACGCCTGGCCTGTAACAAAGTCCCCCCACTTAGAGGCATCACTGTCCGTGCCATGAACTGTCCTCCATGCAGTCTTGGGCAGGAAGCTGCCACCCCATTTCTGCCTCATTTTGCTCAGTGGCAAAGCTGACGGCAACATCAGTGACAAAGCCCTCCTTTAGGTGTCTAGGCACACAACAGGCCTTCTCGACTTTCTTTTTCTTCCCACAGTGCCTTGTCTTTGAAGATGCTCCCAACGGCGTGGAGGCGGCCCTGGCAGCCGGGATGCAGGTGGTCATGGTTCCCGACGGAAACCTGAGCCGCGAGCTGACGACCAGGGCCACGCTGGTGCTGAGCTCCCTGCAGGACTTCCAGCCTGAACTGTTCGGCCTGCCCCGCTACGAGTGAGGTGCAGCTGCATCACGGTGCTCCTGACCCGCTCAGCGACCATGCTGCTGGGACGGAGGGGAGGACAGTGACAGCCCTAGACCCCCACCTGTGTTTCATCCTGATTGTTTGATTGTCTCAGCCCACTCTGAAGTGCTCATAAAACACGGCTTGGTGGTAGGGAGGAAATGCAGCAGACAGTGGTAGGGAGGAGGTGCAGCAGACAGCCCAGAGGTCACGTCAGGCCTGGACTGCCACCTGAAATCCGGGCTGCTTCTGCTGGTACTGTACATGCGAAAGAGCGTGGACACCCACACGTGTGTGCAGGAGTGTCAGTGTGCATGCCTTGTGTATGTGAAGGTATCTGTGCACACGTGTATTTGTAAATGGCATACTTCTCCACGACAAAACAAGTTCTGTGTGTGTTGGTTTTTCTGACCACTTGACTGGGGAATGTAAAGTGTGCATACGTGTCTGGGTATGTTTTTAAGTGCATGTGCATATGCGTTATATTTACATATGTAGTACACATTGCTTTATCCTCCTGCACTCTGTTAACATGTGGAAACCACTGGCTCGGTGTGGTGTCGAGTTCTCCTGCTTGTCCAAGTCTGCGTGGGAAAGCCGTGTTTGTGACGAGCGCTGAGAAGTCATTCTCCTTCTTAGCTAGCATTAAAGTTCTTCTGTGACCTTGGCATCTCTCTGGGCCTCTACTCATTGATCGACTCTGAGCCAGTGTTTTATAGTTGATCAGTAGTTTATTTTTAATGTGACCATGATTGTAGCACTTATCTTATATCTCCATCTGTGTCCACATTTCAGAATGTTTTCTACCTCAGAAAAAATGCTGCCTTTTTTAAGCACATTGACCTTCTACATTTCTTTGATGTAAGTAGAATTTGATTTCAGGATATGGACTTGATGAGGCCAAGAGCCACAACACACTTGAAATAATTTATCAGACATTATTACACTTTTATAACTAATTCCTTTTATAGATTTATTCAGCCTTTGAAATCTGTCTGTGATTTGTTAGAGAAAAATCCTGGAAATGATGAACGCAAGGCACAGGGGCTCTGCCTGGCACCACTTTCCCGGGATCTGTGCTGCCTTTTGTTTTCCTGGGGCTCCTTGTACCTCCAGAAGCGGCAGGCAAGGCAGAGGCCAGCATACATGTGTGGTGCCCCGGGGGTCCCTGGTGGGCTTCCCCTCCATCAGCACACTCGTATCAGCATCCCAGCAGCCTGGGGGGTGGCCTCCCCTCCATCAGCACACTCATATCAGCATTCCTGATACCCTGTGGGGTGGGCCTCCCCTCCATCAGCACACTCATATCAGCATTCCTGACAGCCTGTGGGGTGGCCTTCCCTCCATTAGCACACTCATATCAGCATTCCTGACAGCCTGTGGGATGGGCCTCCCCTCCATCAGCACACTCATATCAGCATTCCTGACAGCCTGTGGGGTGGGCCTCCCCTCCGTCAGTACACTCATATCACCATTCCTGATACCCTGTGGGGTGGGCCTCCCCTCCATCAGTACACTCATATCAGCATTCCCGACAGCCTGTGGGGTGGGCCTCCCCTCCATCAGCACACTCATATCAGCATTCCTGATACCCTGCAGGGTCGGCCTCCCCTCCATCAGTACACTCATATCAGCATTCCTGACAGCCTGTGGGGTGGGCCTCCCCTCCGTCAGCACACTCATGTCAGCATTCCTGACACCCTGTGGGGTGGGCCTCCCCTTGATTGGTACACTCCCATCAGTATTCCTGACACCCTGCGGGGTGGGCCTCTCCTCCATCAGCACACTCCCATCAGTACTCCCGACAACCTGTCTGTGGGTCTGCCTGTGACTTCTCTCCACACCAGCTGTAACATCTTACTGTTGCCCTCACCAGTTGATTGTTTAATAAAATCTTTTGACATGTTTTTCATATTTGGATGAGAGTCATGATTTTACCTTTTCCTAAAAAATCCCCTAACCAACGTGCAATGGTGACTAACTGGCTTTTCCTATTGACCTAGAAGGGACTCAAGCTGTAAAAGGTATGTGCTTGTTTATGTGAATCATGGTGGCCTTACATTCAGTAATAAAGCCTCTTGGGGAAAGGTCGCGGGTTTGATTGGTGTCTTGTCCTTCCACGAATTTACATCAGTGTTTCCAGACAGTAAGTCATTTTGCTGGACAGGACAAAGAAGTTTGGTGCATGTCTAAATGACATCAAGGTAAGTTTCCCTGTAGGATAACTAGACCTCAAGTATGTTATGATTGTTTTAACGGAGGCTGAAGCCAAACTCTTCTATTTTTGTACAGATGAAAAATACTGATGCCCGGGTGGAGCACGTACAGTCTTTTTTACTCTCCCACAGTTGCCAATGACCTTCACACACTGCAGTGCTGTCACCGCCCTGCACAACTCAGAGTTTAGAGAGTGATGGTGGTGGACGTGTACAGTGCCATGACACGGGCCCACAGACTTTAAGGAGCACCCTGATGCTTTCCCCACCCAATTAATCTGTGTCCTATAAGGGACACACAGTGATTAGCAGAATCTGTATAGTGGTCCCCTCCACGGCAGGTACGTGTCCTGGGCACCACAGAGCCTCTGTGCTGAAGGAAGAGTGTCTAGATCGTGGAACGTTAGTGTCTCCTTAATCCCACCCGGTCAGGCGTGCACAGCCCTTCTAAGAACTCACTAGAGCTGCTTCCCACGTGACATGTCCTGGGTGAAGTTTGGACATTTCTATGGGAGATGTGCCTGTTTCATCCTCAGCAGGGTCCCTTCCTGGAGGAGAGGAGTGCAGCTTCTCTGCAATGTCAGCGCCTACAGACTGCACTTCCTGTTTGTTTCATGCAAAATGCCACATGTTTTTCTAAATCTTAACAAATTTGCAGTTATCACCGGTTTTATAATGAAAAACACTGAGTTTTCGCCTGTCTGGATTAACTCCTCCACTGAGCATTGCCCACAGTCCACACTGGACTCCACACGGGTAGTTGGAAGCTCCTTGGTCTCGTGCAAGGCTCTCTTACCTGAGTCCCCTCAAAATCAGTCTCTAGAATTATCTTCTGTATAGAGAAAGCGGTGTAGTGTCAAAGACCAAGGGATTATTACTGTTTGAAAGTCAGTAGTGTTCTCAGCTGGGCATTGTGGCTCACGCCCATAATCCTGGCACTTTGGGAGGGTGAGGCATGTGAATTTCCTGAGCTCAGGAGTTTGACATCAGCCTGACCAAGAGTGAGACCTCATCTGTGCTAAAAATAGGAGGGAAGGAAAAAAAAAAAAACAACTAACCAGTTGTTGTGGCAGGTGCCTTTACTCCCAGCTACTCAGGAGAGGATCACTTAAGCTTGAGAGTTTGAGGTTTCTAGATGCTCCGAAGAGCTCACATAAGACTCTATCCAGGGGGAGTGAGACTCTGTATTGCATAAATAAATAAATAAAATGAAGTTTAAAGAAAGAATGTCTGCATTATTCTCCAGTGCTTTTCTTACTTGAAGATACTTGGTTTATAAAGGATATTGGTAAAGATACTTGCAAATTGAAGAGCATGTGTTGTCTCTGAAAGCGTATCTTCAGGACGTCTCAAAATTTTTGACTTTTCAGTGAATCCCTTGAATAGATAATGTCTTACACACAGAGCACGGGGGTTGGGTGGGGTGAGTTCTTTTTTCCTTCATTAGCCACAGGGTATTTCTGTGAGTTTAAACTGCTTGCATGAGGAAAAAAAAAAAAAAAAACCTGTTATCTAGATTTAATTAACTCAAGAAATAGTTTGCCTATTACATTGCCAAGCATTGTAGACATGCAAAACTAAATAAGAACATAGCTGACAGTGTTCATCTTGTTAACCCTCAGAGTCACAAAATGTTTAAATTGGTTTCCAGATCTCTCTACAGCAGCATGGTCAGCATCTTGTCTACAAGATATCATGTGTGCAGTGATAACCACCATGCTGCCTGGTCCGATTTCATTGCTGCTTGAATTAACTAGCTTTCTCTGTGTATCCTTTGACCCCAGCTGTTCTCAGAGGATTAAGTAATAGCCTCTCCTTCCTGGGTTCCCAAGAGTTTGGCAGGGGCTTGTCAGAAGTTGCTTTGAAACTTAGAAATATCACCTTCATATAGGCACATTGCTTTTTTCTGATTGCAAATGGTAGTACTTTTCAAGTTCTACCTGGATTTCAGTGACATGGCATATGGAGTGAATTTTTTTTCATTAAAGTATTTCTAAATATTTACCCCAAAGTTAATAATGTATTTCTCTAGGAGAAAAAATTTATTTAAAAACCTATTTATGAATCCTCATGTTCTCTGTTCCCTGTGAGAGAGGGTGAAGCTTTGGGAAGAGGCCAGTAATACACACATCGTGCTTATTTCACAGCCTGTCTAAGTGACAAAGTCACTTACAAGGCTTGTTTTCAAAATTCACTTCATGGAAGAATTAGCATGCACTCTGTCTGAATTCAAAATACATTAAGAAGAGATCTTTAAGATGATAAAGAACACCTATCTCTTCATAAAGCAAGAGGCAGCACTGTACTTATTGGTAAAAAAAAGTCCTCCCATTTACGTCACGAACTGGGTGGCTTGAACAAGGGACATTTACTCTCTCAAGGCTGGGGGCTGGAAGTCCGAGATCAGGTGTCTCAGGCTGGTCCCTCCTGAGGTCTCTGTCCTTGGTTTGAAGACACCGTATTCTCCCTGTGTCCTCGTGGGGTTGTCCCTCTGTGTGTGTCCTAATCTTGTCCTATAAGGACACCAGTCCGGTTGGATCAGGGCCCACCCTCGTGAGTTCATTTTACTTTAAACACCTGTTTACAGGCCCTACCTCCTAACACACAGTCATTTGGGGGTTTAGGGCTTTAATATATGAATGGGGTGGGAGACGGCACAACTGAGTTCATGATGCAAAAACACTTTCATCATTCTTTGCAACAAACAATGCCATTTAACACTGAAGTACAAGGTCGGATGGTGACACTGTCTCAGTCGTTGGTCTGACAATGTCTTATTTCACTACTCTATTGAATTTTGGTCTAAGAACTTCCTTTGTTCCTTTTTAAAGATGTGGTTTCCTTGTTATATGACGTTCTTGTTTTCAGCTGAAGGCCAGCGATGGGTCTGACACCTGTGCAGGTGCTCTCTCTGTCTTCTACCCGCTCAGACGTTGTTCTTGGCCTGTGGTCTGTGGAGGTGCATGTGACTTGGTTTGGGTCCTGTTCGGACTTTGTGGCTCCTCCTGGGTCTGTGGTTTGTTTCAGATTTCACTGAACCACCAAAGCCTTCATGCTTGAAGGGGGCTGTTCCTTCCTTGATACTCAGGGCTACCTGTTCTTTGTCTAAGGCAAAGGCAACATGGAGCAGCACCGCTCCTCCCATCCTGTGAAAGGCAAAGAGACAGGACCGTTGCAGACATGGGAGAAACCCATGGGAAACACTTTTAATTAGTACAAGGTATTCATATGTGGTCAGCACTCCAAAATCACAAAATGCTCTTAATTTTCTGCATAACAAGGCTGTTAGCTCCTGTTGCATTGCGATCACATGCTACAATTTTTATGAACGTACACGCCTGGGCCTTTCCTCTTTCCACGTGTGTGCCCACCTCAAGCTTCCTTTAACATCCCTCTGTCTTACCTCGGACAAAGCCAAGGCACAATTAGCTCATGTGATTTGTAAGGTAATTCACTCATGAAGTGGAGCTGAGGATTAAAGCTATCAGGTATATGCACTTCCCACTCCAGAAAACTAAATCACTTCTAATATCATCATCTCCAGCCATTGGGAAAGAAATAATTTTCTGGGTGATTAGCACAGAAAAGTACGTCTAGTGTTCCACGGATGTGTTCCTGGTGTAGATCTGAGTGGTGGGAGTCCTTACAGAGATTTAGCATCTGCCAGCACTGGTGAAGGCAGAGACTGAGCATGGTCCTGCTGTAGCTGCACTATCAAATTTATCAAGAAGAATATTGGCTCAGCGCCCATAGCTCAGTGAATAGGGCACCAGCCACATTCACCAAGGCAGGCGGGTTCGAGCCCGACCCAGGCCTGCTAAACAAAAATGACAAATACAGCAAAAAAAAATAGCTGGGCATTATGGTAGTCATAACAGAACTGTAGTCCCAATTACACAGGAGGCTGAGGTAAGAGAATCACTGAAGCCCAATAGTTTGAGGTTGCTATGAGCTGTGATGCCAAAACACTCTCCTGAGGGCCACAAAGTAAGACTCTGTCACCAAAATATATATTTTTTCCTTAAACAAACTTAGGATGCCTACTTACTGGGAAAATATTAAGCTCCTGGAATGCCTCTATTTGTCTTTGCATGAGATGCCTCCCTCGTGACCTTGGTCTTTAATTTTTTCTTTAATTTTTCAAGATGTCATTCTTGAGTATCCCTTCTTTGCCTGTGTGATGAGCTATTTATTCGCTGCCGATTTCCTTGCTAACGTACAGTGATGTCTATGAAGCAAGTTATCAGGCAGCTTAGGACTGGATCTGAGATGACAATGTTCTGCCTGTGTTGCCAGCCAGAGCGCAAGTTCCTAAAAGTCCTCATGTGTCTAGGCTCCAAGTGCTTAAGGAATAGCATCTAATTCTTACTAAGTAAATTCTGTTTAAGGCCTCTCAAGGATTAAGACCTGAGCTGCTTCATCAGCCCCTTCCCTCCTCAGACTCTTCGTAACTTCAGTTCTTCTGCTGTGTACCTTGATGTCTTCTCTCCACAGTGAATTCTCCATACCACCCTCACCATCACAGCCACAGTCTTGCTACTCAGATTTCAGTGTGAGGAGAATCAGCCTTAAACCCACTGGCTGATCCCAGTGCCTTGATGAAGTCAGAGACAGAGAGGTGTAGTTCTCCTTATACACTGTCTTAGTGCATTTATGTCTTGCTGTAATGGAATACCTGAGGCTGGGGGTTTATAAAGGAAAGAAGTTTCCTTTGCTCACGTTCCTGCAGGCTGTACAGGAAGCGGTACAACTTGGGCCTCTGTTGAGGGCCTCAGGCCGGTGCTGCTCGTGGCCAGAGGTGAAGAGGAGCTGGTGTGTGCAGAGATCAGATGGCAGAAGGGGGCAAGAGAGAAAGGAGCACTGGCTCATTTCAGTGGGGAAGGCGCCAAGCTATTCATGAGGGATCTGCCCCCAAGGCCCCAGCAGCTCCCACCAGGCCCCACCTCCAACTTTGGGATCAGATTTCATCCTGAGGTTGGGGGGATGGACATCCCTGCAGACCCATGTCCTGTCCACTCCCTCCCGTTAGCTGTGAGTGGTTGCCAGCTCTTCACAGATTCCTTGAAGGCATAGTTTAAAATGTATCCCGAGAGTTTATGGGGGGTAGAGGCAAAAGTAGGACCACACAGGGTCCCTGACATTTGTCTTCCAGTTTCGGTCACATATGTCCTGTCTTCAGGGAACTCTGCTGGGCAGTGGCATTGCAGTGGTCAACAGGAAGGCGTGGCCCCATTCTCAAGAAGCTTACAGCATCACAGGGGAGACAGACAGAGGAACCCAGAGAAAAGGGGCCATTGCAGATTGCTGTGTATGCTGCCACGTATGAGTCAGGGTCCAGGAGACCCACACTCACTGTGTCTAATTCAATTACTGCACATGGAAAGGATCTCCCTGTATTTCTGACAAGGAGGGTCATGGAAAGGATCTCCCTGTATTTCTGACACATTCTATACAAGTGGGAAGGTCATGGAAAGGATCTCCCTGTATTTCTGACACATCCTATACAAGTGGGAAGGTCATGGAAAGGATCTCCCTGTATTTCTGACAAGGAGGGTCATGGAAAGGATCTCCCTGTACTTCTGACACGTTCTGTACAGGTGGGAAGGTCATGGAAAGGATCTCCCTGTATTTCTGACAAGTTCTGTACAGGTGGGAAGGTCATGGAAAGGATCTCCCTGTATTTCTGACAAGGAGGGTCATGGAAAGGATCTCCCTGTACTTCTGACACGTTCTATACAAGTGGGAAGGTCATGGAAAGGATCTCCCTGTATTCTGACACGTTCTGTACAGGTGGGAAGGTCATGGAAAGGATCTCCCTGTATTTCTGACACGTTCTGTACAGGTGGGAAGGTCATGGAAAGGATCTCCCTGTATTTCTGACAAGGAGGGTCATGGAAAGGATCTCCCTGTATTTCTGACAAGGAGGGTCATGGAAAGGATCTCCCTGTATTTCTGACACGTTCTGTACAGGTGTGAAGGTCATGGAAAGGATTTCCCTGTATTTCTGTCAAGGAGGGTCATGGAAAGGATCTCCCTGTATTTCTGACAAGGAGGGTCATGGAAAGGATCTCCCTGTATTTCTGACACGTTCTGTACAGGTGGGAAGGTCATGGAAAGGATCTCCCTGTATTTCTGGCGTGTTCTGTACTTTGGATAAGAGACAGGAGAGGCGGTCTCCGCTGGGGATTTGGGCATGCCCACGAAATCCCCCAGCGGTCCATTTTCTGATGTACCACGTGTGCATGTTTTAGCCTCACCGCCTCCCCAGCATCCCATGACATTGATGAGGAGATGGAGGAGGGGAGCTCAGATTGCTTCATGGTTGTGCCGTATTTCAGTTTATATTGTCATTGGAGGCTGTCTTTGTTAAGAGAAGCCAAGCCTTGGCTTTGGGGACATGTGTAACTGGGCCGAGCTGGGTCTTAATAGATGCAAAGGCAGGAAATGAGAAGGAGGAGCGGGGAATTGACAATGACAGCTGAGAATCCGCTGGAGGACAGGGTTTCCTGAAACTGGAGGTCAGCAAAGGGCAGGCGTGGGCAGCGGGACCTACTGACAGAACTGGACAGTCCCCCATGGCTGGGGCAGGTTCAACATGGGACCCTCAGATAGCAAAGCCACTGGAGAAGGTCAAAGTGCAGAAGGAGAGATTGTGCATGTAGAGGATGAGCTTCGCTGATCTGGGAGGACAAGGCACGGGCTGACCCTCAAGGGCAGGACAAGGCACGGGCTGACCCTCAACACAGGACAAGGCACGGGCTGACCCTCAACACAGGACACAGCTGCTGGGAGATTCTGTTATGAGAGCCCTTGTCTCTGCTGGAGTTTGCTGAGGAACAGCAGGTTCAGAGAGTGTTGACAGAGGACGGGATGCATCCTCCTTCCAGACAGTGAAGGATCTTGCCCAGCAAACTTAGCTTTCTCCCAGAGCAGAGAGGAAATGATGGGTCTTTTAAGAAAGGAGGCTTTAGAAGGAATGGGAAGGACAGAGAGGCTAAGGGGCCCTCCAGGTGGAGGAAAAGCATTTTTTCCTTTAAGTTGATTTTGTCCTGCAAGTCTGACACAGCCAGATTCTCCACCCCCTGGTCCCCACTCCTGAAAAGATGAGTTTACTTACAGCCCTGCCTAGGAAGCATCCACCTGCTCCAGCGACCTCAGTGTCTGGAAGACACCCAAGATCCAAAGCCCCCTCCACAGGAGGGAGGTCGTCCCCACTCCCCTGTGACTGGGTGACATTCCAGGGTGACATTGTCCGCTATGTTCATTAATCTCCTCTTAGAAATGCAAATGCCCTGAGAACGTGACTCCCCTCATAGCCTGTTTAATCAGATCTCTTCCTACTCATTTGGAGCTAAGAGGTGCTTCTGAGAGGGAATGAGTGAACAGGGCTTGGGAAGAAGAGGGGGGTGACAGGCAGAGCACTCTGAGTAAGAGGCACAGCAGGGAAAGCGGGCTGAAGGTCCTTCTTAGGACGTCGCAGAGGTTGAGTGCGGCAGGCTGGAAAGAAAGGCAGGACTAAGACAGGGGCGCTCGGAGGCAGGAGGGTCTTAGCAGGCTGCAGCCTCTCCAGGTGCTCACACCTGCTGTTTCATTCGCAGGTGGAGGGGTCATTGTGCCCTCTCTTGACTATGAGAGGAGCCCATGACGTCCTTGATAGCATAACAGTGCAGCATGCACTGTGTGTGATTCAAGCACTTCCTTTTCTTGCACAGTTTGGGGCCTGCCGTACTCAGCCAAGGTCCCAAGGTGCGTACACAGCACAAGCACAGCAAGATCTGGCTTGCAGAGAAGCGTCTGCTTATCTCTCCAGGAAAGGGTGTCCAGAGGCAAATGTCTCCGACTGTTATTTTTGTTTGTTTTCATTTGGGGGCTCTTTGTGCAGCCCTCCCCTGGGGACGGCCTGCCTGAGCAACTGTTCTGTACCTGAGCGGCCCTATATTACCATGAACCTAACGGCTCTTCTCTGTGGTGGGCACAGGTTGGTGGAAAGTGTCTCATCCAGAGCCAGCTCCCAGGCAGACCCCAAGCTCCAGGGAAGCCCACATGCCCACATCTGGGAATCTGTGTGTGAGGGTGGCAGAGTGGGGGGCCACCTTTCCAGAGGAAGTAGAGTTAGCACCCAAATCCATGAAAGCTCTGCCCCCAGACTCACATCCATGAGTGGGGATGCAGCAGGCCCTGGTACCCTGAGATTCCCTCTGTCCTGATTGCAGCCTTTGGCCAGGTAGGAAGAAGAGAGTATGAGAATGGCCTCTGTCTGCGTAATCTTCTTTGCTGTGAGGCTCAGAGCGCGTGAACTCACATGCGTACACCCCATATCACTACATTTCACCTGTTAGGGTTGGAATGACAAGTACTCCTCCTCGTAACCCAACCCATGGAATGGCGTAGAAGAGATCTTTAAAACAAACAGTATTCTGTACCATTTCCTTTAAGGCCTGGATTTAGAATGTTTTCCCCAAAGATTGTCCATGTTATTATACTCAAAGAATGTCCATGTTATTATACCACTTGCCCACAGCAGGAGCTGTAAAGTCTTTGAATTCATCACAAGAGAGTCATTTCCAAAGTAACATTGTTAGATGTTAAGAAAGTTCTTATACTGGTACTAGTCTGTTGGCACTGCCTTAACAAAGCACACAGAGTGGCAGCTTCAAGAACAGACACTCTGTCCCCATTTTGGAGGCTGGAAGTCCAAGATCAAGGTGTCTCAGGCTGGTTCCTCCTAAGGCCTTTCTTGTTGGTGTATAGACACTGTCTTCTCCCTTTGTCCTCCCGTGGTTGTCCCTCTGTGCATGTCTGTGTTCTGATATCTTCTTATAAAAACACCAGTCCTGTTGGGTCAGGGCCCAGCCTGGTGACCTCATTTTACCTTAATCACCTCTTTAAAGATCCATCTCCAAATACAGTGCATCTAAGGCCTTGGAGGTCAGCACTTCAACCTATGAGTTGGGGGGTTACAGGGGAAACAACTCAGCTCATAACAGACCTGTTATAAAATACACTTACAGGCCAGATGTAGTGGCTCACGTCTGTAATCCTAGCACTCTGGCAGGCCGAGGAGGGTGGATTGCCTGAGCTCATGGGTTTGAGAGCAACCTGAGCAAGAGCAAGACCCCGTCTCAAAGAAATAGGCAGGCATTGTGGCGGGCACCTGTAGTCCCAGCTACTGAGGAGGCTGAGGCAAGAGAATCACTTGAACCCAAGAATTTGAGGTTGCTGTGAGCTTTGATGCCCTGGTGCTCTATTGAAGGTGATGACATGAGACTCTGTCTCAAATTAAATAAATAAATAAAGATAAATAAAAATAAATACACTCACAAACATCAGTTGGTTTTCATATAAAACTTGTTGTTTGCCTCAAACCTGTTCTCATCCCACAAATATCTATTCTGAAGGTTCCAAGGAAGGCCTTCCTTCACCGGAATGAAGAGACAATATCCATCCCAGTGGAATCTTGAGCTAAAACTAAGATTTTTTTCCCTCTGTTTTAAATGTGTTTTTTTCCCCCTGTAATTGCCTTATTAGATATAAATCCCTTGTAACGTGAAGTGACTATAATAAGAATGCACTTCCTCTCAACCACAATGCTATGAGTTTTGAGAATAATGCTGCTTTATTTTTCTAGTTTGAACATTTTCCCCCTACCCATTTAGTGATTAGAAGTGAGAATCCCCGTCCTTTTAAATCTTTTGTTAAGATAAGTCAAGTGCTAAAGTAAGAGATATCCAAACCCAGGTCTTCCTCTGACCTCCTCTCAAAACTCCACAGACTTCTCCTAATTTTAAATATTCTAAAAATCAATCTTAAACAACATGAAAATAAAAAGAGGCCCGACTTGTTTGCTCTTTCAGGGCTCTGAGAATGACTTATAAAACAAATGGAAGCTCTCCTTCTGATACAGCCGAAAGAAGTTGTGTAACTCAGATGGCTCCTTCTCTTCTACTTTGTGTAACTGTCTCCTGTGCTCATCATGGCCAGCAGACTCTGCACAACAGCATGTACAAGTCAAACCGAGGAAATGCACTCTCCAGTACAGATAAAATTGGAAGAAAGAAGAAAATAGAAATTAAGGTAAAAAGAAGAAGAAGAACGTATATATATAATACGTTCATCCTGTGGCACATTTCAATTAAATAACTAACTTATGAAGAATTGAATATGTCTATCTATATAAGCAATTAATTGTTTTGGATTGAAGAAAAGATTGCTGTGGCTATATACTATTTCTGTGATAGGAAGAATTAAAATTTCCCATCAGATTTGTTCCTGTCCATCATCATTAATCCTCTTTTTGCACAGCCTGTCCTTACATAGAAAGGACAGTTAGAAAGTATCACCATTGTGTTTCTAGAACTTTCTCTGCTCTTAACCTGTGACTTTTTGAATGTGAGTACAGTCTCTTCAATCTCCTCACTCTTCTACCCCAACCAAGGGCATACAAATGGATAAATGTTGTCTTTGGTGCAATTAGGGATCCTCTATAACTCAGATCACAGCATGGATGGGAAGATGGTCAGATGGAGGCTAGTGGGGACAACAGGAGATGGTGCCTTTCTGTGTGCTTGGGGCAGAGGGGCCCAGCTCAGAGTTATCCAAGTGTGTGGAACACTCTGAAAAGAAAAACACTGGCCCCATGCTTGCCCTTACATGAGTAAGGGGAAGACTCATAGGGTCATTGGGAAGCCTTCCTGAAATCATGCGTCAGTCAGTAGAGAAAATAACCTACCCAGACATCTTTGCCCAAAGCTGCCTGAGGAAGAGAAGCCAAGGGAAAAGAACCACATTAAAACATTCTTTAAATTGCACAGCCCCATTGTGAGCCTAGAGGATGCCCTGCTGGCCTAGAGCAGAGTCACCCACAGGCCAAGTCCAGCTGAGAAAACTCTCAGAAGGAAGAGCTGCAAACTCCACCTTCCCATCAAGTGGCTTTGCCCCCTTCCCCCAAACTTTCCTCAAATACCCGATCAAAAAAGATGAGAAATAATGCTACTTAGAAAGGACAGAGCTAGCCAGAGGCCTTTAAAAATATCAAAAAGGAAGAAAAGAACAGCATATAATTGATTGATGCAAGATGATAATGAGACTGGTGACGCCACACAGCATCCAGAAACCATGAACAAACAGATCTCCAATGAAAGACAATAATTGTATTTTTCTGAAACGAGAATTTAAAGCAGGGATATAAGGCTTTGAGAAAGAACTGAAAATATACACCATGAACATTGTGTTGGACTGGAATGAAAGGTGAGAAGAGAGAGCCTGGGAAATGATTTAGAAATAAATGTGAATGAGAAGTAAACAGGAAGAGCTTTAGAGTCCCTAAGAGTGGGAGAGACAGACACAGAGACACACACAGAGGTGACAGAGTCAGCTCTGAATTGAAGGTCGTGATAGAAACAGCAAAAGGGCATGAAGAACAGTTTTGTGGAAAACTGAGCATTTCAAAAGGAGATGAAGAAAAACTAACATGGGTAGAGTAGCAGATATGGAAAGTAGAGGGAGCGAAGAGGAAGGCAGGGTGGTAGGGAGAAGAACTAGGATGTCTACAATGCTGGTGCCCTTTAGGAGTTAGAAAACAAACGGAATGATGAAAAAAATATATGCAAAGACATTATTCAAGGTGAAATGACTCCACTACAGGGAAATTTGCATCTCCAGACACAAACAGCACATGAACCCTAAGGCTGTGTTTATATTGATCAAATAACAAGGAAATTATGCTAGTTAGTTATTGGTATTTGGAGTTACAGAGAAAATTCTGTTGATACTCAGGAAAAAAACATATAAGCCAAGATTTCCTTATGCCAATCATGAAATGCTGGGAGACAGTGGAGCAAGATATAAATAGTCCTTTTCTTAGTCATTTTGCATTGCAGTAAGGAATACCTGAGGCTGGATGATTTATAAGGAAAAAAAAGATGTAGTTGTCTCATGATTCTGCTGACTGGAAAGTGCAAGTTTGGGCAGCTGGCTCTGGTGAGGGCCTCAGGTTACTTACCCTCTTGACAGAAGGCAAAGCAACCAGGTATGTGTAGATATCAGGTGAGGAAGGAAGGACACAAGAGAGAGAGCAGGGAGTTGTCAGGATCCCTCAAGGGAGGCATTCCCTATTCCCAAAGGATCTACCCCCATGACTTAAACACCTCTAGTTAAGGCCCTCCTCTACACTGGGGATCAATTTCAACATGAACCTGGGAGGAGACAGATATCCAAACCATAGCAGTCCTCAAGGAAAGAAAATAGGTCCCAAGAATGCAGCCAAATTGGTCATAAATTTCAATGAGTGCAAATAGCTATGTCCAAATATAAATTTATTAAGAAACAAATGAACAAATTAAGGCTAGAGTCTCAGCAACCCAAAGAAGGAGTGTTTAAAAGACTCACTGTAAACTTAAAGGATGCCTTCTGGTTAAGCCCATGGATTATGGTCACAGAGAAGAAAATAAACGCCATCAACCATGACAATATAGAGACAATAATATAAATAATTTTTTAAAAAAGCAACTAGTGTGGTTGAAATCAATGTGAGATATGAGAGAGATCGAGGGAATGCTGGTTTTCTCATTTTTTATTCCAAGCTTTCAATTGATACTGTTTTTAAGCTGTGAAGCAAAACTCATATTCAGCATGTGTATTCTTGCAGAAAAATGATTGTATAAGTACCTAGTGATACCAGGAAACCTAATTTTTTCAGATAATGTATATTACCTGAAAATAAGAATATTATTTTGCCTATTTTCAAGCAAATAGGTTGTACAGTGTTTGAATAGATTTTGTTTCAGTACAAGAAAAACCACCAATATTAATTAGGCAACTTCTATACTTAGGGTAAAGTAGTTTCCAACTGTGAGCGTTGTCTGAAGGAAGTTTGTGTCCCTTCATCCAGACTTTCAAATTAATGTGCAAGGAACAGAAATGTTATCATCCACAGGTTGACAGAACTCGTGTTCATGTACATCATCTATTTGAACCCATAAAGAGATCATCATATTTTGATATCTAGTAACTTACATATAAAACAAGAATTTATCCCCTAGTAAAATTAAAATAACCTTCTGTGATGATCGAGAGCCAGACCTGCTGGTGTAGAAAATGAAAAACCCAGTTGGATGTTGCAGGTTTTCATGAGCAGCAGACTGTCAGCCCATTGGACATGAGTGAGCTGTTTCATTTTGTGGTTAACAACCTTGTGTCTGGAAATTTGATTTGGAAGATGAGAAAAAGTGTAAGAGAGGGGCATGGGCCAGCACTATAAGTTTTACATTTCTGGATATGTAGGTGTTTAGATAGATAGATGATTATATGGATAGATAGACAGATAGATGATGAGATGGATGGATGGATATATGATGGGTGGATGGATGGATGGATGGATATATGATGGGTAGATGGATGGATGGGTGGGTGGATGGATGGATGGGTGGGTGGATGGATGGATGGGTGGATGGGTGGGTGGATGAGCGGATGGATGGATGAATGGGCAGATGGATGGATGGATGGGTGGATGGATGGGTGGATGGATGGGTGAATGGGTGGATGGATGGATGGATGGGTGGATGGATGGATGGATGGATATATGATGGGTGGATGGATGGATGGATATATGATGGGTAGATGGATGGATGGGTGGGTGGATGGATGGATGGGTGGGTGGATGGATGGATGGGTGGATGGGTGGGTGGATGAGCGGATGGATGGATGAATGGGC
>CAUYTI010106249.1:0-14880 GCA_963575145.1 Galago senegalensis | reverse complement strand
ACAGGCGCCCGCCACAACGCCTGGCCATTTTTTGGTTGCAGCCATCATTGTTGTTTGGCGGGCCCGGGCTGGGGATTCGAACCCGCCACCTTAGGTGTATGTGGCTGGCGCCTTAGCCGCTTGAGCCACAGGCACTGAGCCAGGAGTCTGTAGTTTCTAGTTCACAGGCAACGTCCTTGTTAGTCACTCCATGGTTGGGACAGATATGTTCGTTAGTAGTGTGAAGTTGGATCAATCTTTTTCCAGATTCATCTCTAAACTTCTAGCAATTTATATTCTAATAGTTAAAAAAGTTTTGAGAAGCAGCTATTTTAAGATAGTCAGTCCCTAATGTATATATCTTGAAAATTAAACAACATTTTCTTTCTTTGAGACAGAGTCTCATCTTGTTGCCCTAGCTAGAGTGATGTGGGGTCTCACAGCAACCTCAAACTCTTGGACTGAAAACGATTCTCTTACCTCAGGCTCCTTGGTAGCTGGGACTCTAAGTGTCTGCTACAATGCCCAGCTATTTTTTGGAGATGGGGTCTATTGCTCAGGCTAGTCTTAAACTCTTGCACTCAGGGCTATCCACCAGCCTTGGCCTCCCAGAGTTTTCATTTATTGAGACAAAGTCTCATCCTGTCATCTTGGGTAGAGTGTCATGGTATAATCATAGATCACAGCAACCTCAAACTCTTGGGCATGAGCAATCCTCTTGCCTCAGCCTCCCAAGTAGCTGGGACTACAGATGTGTGCCACTATACCTGGCAAGTTTTTCTTCTTCTTCTTCTTTTTTTTTTTAGGCAGAGCCTCACTTTGTCACCCTTGGTAGAATGCCGTGGCATCATAGCTCACAGCAACCTCAAACTCCTGGGCTCAAGGAATACTCTTGCCTCAGTTTTTCACTTTTAGTAGAGACAGGGTCTCACTCTTGCTGGTCTTGAACTGGTGAGCTCAAGCAATCCACATGTCTTAGCCTCCCAGAGTGCTGTGATTACAAGTCTGACCCATGGAGCCCAGTTGAAAATTAAATTTTCACTCAATAAATGTCCATTGAATATAGAGACTCTTTTTTTTTTTTTTTGAGATAGTCTCACAGAGTTGCACTCAGTAGAGTGCCACAGCTCACAGCAACCTCCAACTCTTGGGCTTAAGTGATTCTCTTGCCTCAGCCTCCCAGGTAGCTGGAACTATAGGTGCCTGCCACAGTGTCTGGTTATTTTTTTGTTGCAGTTGTTTAGTTGGCCTGGGCTGGGTTCGAACCCACCACCCTCGGTGTATGTGGCTGGTGCTGTAACCACTGTGCTACAGGTGCCAAGCTGATACATAGACTTTTTAAAAAAGTGAAGCAGATAGAAATTAAAAAGATCAGGCTCCGCACCTGTGGCTCAAGTGGCTAAGGTGCCAGCCACATACACCTAAGGTGGCGGGTTTGAACCCAGCCCGGGCCCACCAAACAAGAATGACGGCTGCAACCAAAAAATAGCTGGGCTTTGTGGCGGGCACCTGTGGTCCCAGCTACTTGGGAGGCTGAGGCAGGAGACTCGCTTGAGCCCAGGAGTTGGAGGTTACTGTGAGCTGTGATGCCACAGCACTCTACCCAGGGTCACAGCTTGAGGCTCTGTCTCAAAAAAAAAAAAAGATCAAAAGGGATCAAGTGTGGTGGCACATGCCTATAATCCTGGCATCCTGGCATTCTGAAAGGCTGAGGCAGGAGACTTGAGCTCAGGAATTCAAGACCAGCCTGAGCAAGATCAAGACCATGTCTATTTCTAAAAATAGAAAAATGAGCCATTGGTTGTGGGGTAGGCCTGTAATCCAAGCCACCCAGGAGGCTGAGGCAGGAAGATTGCTAGAGCCCAGCAGTTTGAGGCTATAGTGAGCTAGGCTAAAGCTATAGCACTCTAGCCTAGGCAACAAAGAAACACTCTAAAAATAATAATAATTACAAAAAACACAGCAAAAGGCTTAATAGTTATCTTACCTTACTCTTTTTAGACCCTCTCCTCTACTCTGCAATCTGGTGGTTTGATATTGCTACAGGTTTCTAGTCAACCACTTATCCTAACCAGTTGTCATGACAGTGGACAAAACAAAGGAGACCCAAAGCCTACAGATGGCTAAATGTAAAGCCAAGAATCAAGATTACACAATGTTAAGAATTGGCAGGAGTCTCTCACACACCATCAACCCCCAAGATGTTCAGATCCCGATCTCTGGAACCTGTGAATATGGCAATTTACTTATTAAAGGGGATTGCAGATGAAGTAAAGATGCTCAGTAGGAGATTTTTCTGGTGGGCCTGACATAATCACTGGGGTCCTTTTTCTTTTTTATTTTTGGAGACAGAGCCTCAAGCTGTCACCCTGAGTAGAGTGCTGAGACATCACAGCTCACAGCAACCTCCAGCTCCTGAGCTTAAGCGATTCTCTTGCCCTGGCCTCCCAAATAGCTGGGACTACAGGTGCCTGCCACAACACCTGGCTATTTTTTGGTTGTAGTTGTCATTGCTGTTTGGCAGGCCCAGGCTGGATTCTAACTTGCCAGCTGTGGTGTATGTGGCTGGCACCTTAGCCACTTGAGCCACACGTGCTGAGCCATCAATGGGGTCCTTAAAAGAGGAAGAGGGTCTGGGAGTTGTGGCTCATGCTGTAATGCTAGCACTTTGGGAGGCTGAGGCAGAAGGATTGCTTCAGGTCTTTACAAAAAAAGAGAAAAGGGCCAGGTGTGGTGCCTAATGCCTGAAACACCAGCACTCTGGGAGGCTGAGATCACCTGAGCTCATGAGTTTGAGACCAGCCTGAGCTAGAGTGAGACCCCGCCTCTAAAAATAGCTGGGTATTGTGGTGGGTCCCTGTAGTCCCAGCTACTAGGAAGGCTGAGGCAAGAGAATCACTTGAGCCCAGCAGTATGAGGTTGCTGTGAGCTAGGCTGACACTGTAGCACTCTAGCCTGGGCAACAGAGTAAAACCCTCTTGTCTTAAAAAAAAAAAAAAAAAAAAAAACAGAATAAAAAACACAGCAAAATGGGCCAGGTGTGGTGGATCATGCTTGTAATCTTAGCACCTCTGGAGGTCCAGGAGGGTGGATTGTCTGAGCTCACAGGTTTGAGACCAGCCTGAGCCAGAGCGAGACTTCACCTCTAAAAATAGCCAGACTTTGTAGTGTGCATCTATAGCCCCAGCTACTAAGGAGCCTGAAGCAAGAGAATCGTTTGAGCCCAAGAGTTTGAGGTTGCTGTGAGGTATGACACCTCGGCACTCTACCGAGGGTGACAAAGTGATACTCTGTCTCAAAAAAAAAAAAAGCAGCAAAAGGCTTAATAGTTATCTTATCTTACTCATTTTATTCCCTCCTCTCAACTCTGAAACTGGTGGGTTTTTTGTTTTTTTGTTTTTTTTGAGACAGAGTCTCAAGCTTTTGCCCTGGGTAGAGTGCTGTGGCGTCAATGCTCACAGCAACTTCAAACTCTTGGGCTTAAGCCATGCTTTTGCCTCAGCCTCCCAAGTAGCTGGGACTACAGGCACCCGCCACTATGCCCAGCTATTATTTGGTTATAGTTGTCATTGTCGTTTGGTGGGCCTGGGCTGGATTCGAATGGCCAGCCTCGGTGTATGTGGCTGGTGCCTTAGCTGCTTGAGCTACAGGTGCCGAGCCAAGAATCTCATGGTTTGATATTGCTATGTATTAGGAACTCCAGAGTTCAAGGCTACAGCGAGCTACGATTGCTTCACTGTACTCCAGCCTGGATGAGGGAGCAAGACTTGTCTCATAAACAAACTAGAGGAAGAGGAAGGCAGTAGAGAGTGAGAAAGAGACGTTGGAAGCAGATCCAAGAGAAAAGATGGTGCTGGCTTTGAAGATAGAGAATGGGGATGGTAACTCAAGGAATTTAGTAGAAGTTGTCAATAGCAGTGAATTCACTATTTGCAGTATTCGGGTGATAATGACAGTTGCTCCCTAATAATCGGTGTTCCATGCAGTCCATGGAGAATTGTGACAGGTATGTTGCTGGGATGATGAGACATTTAGGTGTGCGGTATATATCCTTGTAAGGAGATTTTAAAAAGCAGCACGATCCCCCCCCTCCACACACACACAAAGGTCAAGATCTACCTGCTATGGGCGGCAGAAATTCCCCAAAGTAGGAATTTCAGTAACTGCACCTCCCTTCCTTGATCACCATGGCTTTTTACTTTTACTCCTCCCTTACCTAATGTAATTTCCATCAAATGCTGGCTCTGCTGGCCTAAATGGCCCCCAGAGACTCAATTTTCTTCTCTCCCATCAAATCACCACCTCCCCTCAATTCTAAGGCTCCGGAGTGTCTTCCCAATCTCAGTATCTCACGCCTCCAACTTGTTGCCATCTCTGCTGGGCCTTGGGAACCACCAATATGGGACAGGAGTGGTGGAAGGTCCGGGGGCGCAGCACCGGGTGGGGCGAACACAGCCAAGAAAGGCGGGAGAATGTGGGGCTCTCTGATTTGGGGATATCAGTCCAGGGAGTTTGTGGGTTGCGAGGAGGGGCGAAGAGGAAGGAGGTGACCTGTGGCCGACTGACAAGGAGGCGGCCCGAACGCTAGGACGCACAGCCAGGGGAACCCCTTCCTAGCACCAGCAACCCTGGAGACCTCCAGGAGAGCCGGGCCAAGGCGTGTCCATTGTGGGACTCAGGACCCTCCCCACCCGCTGGGGCCCGTTCTCACCGACCGCAGCGGTGACACAGCCGTGGCGTGTTCCTCAACCTCAATGCAAGCTGCCTCCAGCTTCGGTTCCGGCCGTCACCTCAGGCCCGGGTCACAGCGCGAGCATGCGCAACAGTCCGCAGGCCCATTCCCGGGGCACTTACAGTTTCTCCGGGTCTTTCCTGCGCCGCAGCCAAGCAGGCCTCCTGACCAATCGGAGTGAGGGGGTGGGGCCGTGACTCTTTGAAGGGGCGGGGATTGGGTGTTATTCAGCCGGAGCTGAGCGTCTTTGGGGCTAGCTGCCTGAATTCAGTTCCTGGGCAGGGCTCTCGCGGCACGAGAATGGTGGATTTAACTGAGACCCCTCGACTTCCTCTGGGATTTGACTTCATCTCTGTCGAGGAAGCTGGAGCATTTGTTTAATAAAGGACTTGTTCACCTTCATCACAATACTGAGCAAGCTGGAGGGAAGGTCTCTTTACGCTCATTGAATCCATTGGTTTCCTTTCAGCCCAGCATCTTTGACGTAGCATCCTCGCCATTGCCCCGGCTTTCACTCATTTGGCCCAGCCCTCTGCCTTGGTCCAGCCCTCTCCGTTGGTCCAGCCCTGGCCCACAGCTCATTTCTCGCTCACAACGCGCAGCCATTGGACACTTGTCATCCTCCCTCATCCTGTGGGGAGACCGGGGTCGTGCTACTGAAGCTGCGGGGTCTTGCGTGCAGCTTTTTTAAATTCTTGGTGGTAGCAGCCAAGGTGCCCCAGCATTACCCAAACTGACGTCCACCTTCCCCCCAGCTACCCTGGGACCGCCGCTCCTAGCCCCGCTGCACCCCACAAAGACGCCCTTGGCGCACTCCGACTCCTGGGCCCCGTGGGGACGCTTCCCTCCATCTGCTCCCCTCAGCCTAGCCAGCCCCTACCGGCTCTGGCTGCGCGTCCTCAGCGGGTGCAGGACGGAGACGCCGCTCACCTCTGAGAATCCTCGCCCTACCTGCTCCACAGCCCTCTCCTCGCTTTAAAGCTGTTGCAGGAAGCGAGCCCCTGGGCTCTAGGGGGTCCAGGTGGAGGTCCCTTGGGCCTCCCGCATCGCGCATTTTCTCTTTCTTTTTTGGAGACAGTCTCATTTTGTCGCCCTCGGTAGAGTGCTGAGGCGTCACAGTTCACAGCAACCTCAAAATCTTGGGGCAATTCTCTTGCCTTAGCCTCCCAAGTAGCTGGCACTACAGGCGCCTGCCCCAACACCCAGCTATTTTTATTTTTTTGAGAGGGGGGTCTCGCTCTTGCGCAGGCTGGTCTCGAACTGGTGAGCTCAGGCAACCCACCCACATCGGCCTCCCAAGTCCCGGGATTACAGGCGTGAGCTACCCCGCCCAGCCTCCGCATTTTCCTTTTCTTCACGCCCCCATTGTTAGCAGGGTCTGAGCTCCTCTCCACAATGCTCCCTTCTAGATTGTCCCTTTGTCCCTCTCTCCGCACACATCTCAGCCACCCCCTGGTTTTGGCTTCCTAGGGTCCCATTCCTTCCTGCCCCTATCCCCCCCCAGGCCCCCCCCTGCGCCGTCTCGTCATTATTCTTGAGCCATATCCTTTCCTGGGCATTCTCCAGTGCCACCCAAAGGCCTATGTGAGTTTATTTCCCATTACCTGTTAATTACTCAAAGACTACTGGTTGTTTCTAACTTTATTACATTATAAATATTTTGTATATAGGCTCAGCGGCTAGGGCATCAGCCACATACACTGGAGCTGATGAGTTTGAACCTAGCCCAGGCCTGTCAAACGATAATTACAACCAAAAAATAGCTGGGCATTGTAATCCCAGCTGCTTGGAAGGCTGAGACAAGAGAATCTCTTAAGCCCAAGAGTTTGAGGTTGCTGTGAGCTGTGATGTTACAGCACTCTATTGGGCAACATAGTGAAACTGTGTCTCAAAAAAAATTTTTTTTGTATATAAATCTCTGAGGTCAAAGTTGTTATTTTGTTTTGTTTTGGTTTTTTGAGACAGAGTCTCACTGTTTTGTCCAAGACTGGAGTACAGTGGTAACATCACTGCTCACTACAGCCTCAAAATCCTGGGCTCCAGCTGTAGTCCTGCCTCAGCCTCCCAAGTAGCTGGGACTACAGGGGCCCACCACCATGTCTGGCTGATTTTTTCTTTTCTCTTTTTTTTTTTTTTTTGAGACAAAGTCTCACTAGGCTGACCTTGCTAGAGTACTGTGGCATCATAGCTCACAGCAACCTCAAACTCTTGGGCTCAAGCAATTCTCTTGCTTCAGCCTCCCAAGTAGCTGGGACAACAGGCACCCACCACAATGCCCAGCTATTATTTTGTTGCAGTTGTCATTGTTGTTTAGCAACAATGGCTGGGGGCTGGTTCGACCCCACCACCCCTGGTGCATGTGGCCAGCGCCATAACCACTGTGCTACAAGCTCTGAGCTGGCTGATTTTTTTCTATTTTCAGTAGAGACAGGGTCTCGCTCTTGCTCAGTCTGGTCTCCAATTCCTGGCCTCAAGTGATCCTCCCACCTTGGCCTCCCAGGGTGTTAGGATTTCAGGCACGAGCCACCATGCCTGACCTCAAAGATTTCTTGAAGTGCCACTTGGCCCTCTGAAGTTTCACTGAAAAATAAACTGGCAAGAGGCAGATTAATTGGAGAAAAGGCATGCAAATTTATTTAATGTGTCCATAGGAGAGCTTTCAGAATGAAGACTCAAAGATACAGGGGAAATTGTCCATTCATATAGTTAAATTCAACCAAGTATGGCCAGCCATGTAGAATTATGATTGGACAACAAAGGTATGATCTCATGCTAACAAATTAAATGGGGAAACCCAGCAAGGCCTGCCTGGATTCTTCTTGGCCTTAAACTGTTTGGTCTCAGAACCCCTTTACATTCTGTCTTTTTTAAATTTTTTTATTTTGAGACAAGGATCTTGCTCTACACCCTAGGTAGAGTGCAGTGGTGTATTTCACTGCATGAGCCACTGCACCCAGCCCCCTTACACTCTTAATTATTATTAATTTTTTTTTTTTGTAGAGACAGAGTCTTACTTTATTGCTCTTGGTAGAGTGCCGTGGTGTCACACAGTTCACAGCAACCTCCAACTCCTGGGCCTAGGTGATTCTCTTGCCTCAGCCGCCAGAGTAGCTGGGACTACAGGCACCTGCCACAATGCCTGGCTATTTTTTGGTTGCAGTTCACCCAGGGTCAGGTTTGAACCCGCCACCCTAGGTATATGGGGCCAGCACCCTACTTACTGAACCACAGGTGCCACCCTACACTCTTAATTATTGAAGAGCTCAAAGAGATTCTGGTTATGTGAGTTACATACCATTTACTACATAGAAATTTAAACTGAGCAATTCAGGCCAGGCACAGTGGCTCACACCTACAATCCCAGCACTCTGGGAAGGCAAGGTGGGAGAATTCCTTGAGCCCAGGAATTTGATACCAGCCTAAGCAAGAGCAAGATCCCGTCTCTACTAAAAATAGAAAAATTAATGGGACATTATGGCAGGTGCCTGTAGTCCCAGCTACTCAAGAGGCTAAGGCAGAAGGATGACTTGAGCACAGGAATTTGAGGTTGCAGTGAATTATTATGATGCCACTGCACTCTACCCAGGGTGAAGGAATGAGATTGTCCCCCAAAAAAGTATTTATTAAAAATAGCAGTAATAGGGCAGTGCCTGTGGCTCAGTGAGTAGTGTGCTGGCCCCATATACCAAGGGTGGCGGGTTCAAACTCGGCCCTGGCCAAACTGCAACAAAAAAATAGCTGGGCGTTGTGGTGGGCGCCTATAATCTCAGCTACTCAGGAAGCTGAGGTGAGAGAATTGCCTAAGCCCAGGAGTTGGAGGTTGGCTGTGATGCCAGAACACTCTACTGAGGGCGACAAAGTAAGACTCTATCTCTTAAAAAAAAAAAAAAAAAAGGCAGTAATAACGCACTCCTGTAATCTTAGCACTCTGGGAGGCCAAGGTGGATGGATTGCCTGAGCCCATGGGTTGCCCCTAACCCAGGGCAAGATCTTGTCTCTAAAAAATAGCCAGGTGTTGCGGCAGGTGCCTATAGTCCCAGTTTCTTGGGAGGCTGAGACAGGAGAAACGCTTGAGCCCAGGAGGTGAGGTTGCTGTGAGCTATTATGCCATAGGACCCCACTGAGGGTGATAAAGTGAGACTCTGTCTCAAAAAAAATAAATAGCAGTAATAAATCCACTGGATCACTATATCTTCAAACCAGAAGAATCAGTGAGTGTAAAAAGGGTTTACACTTTTTTTTAATTTTTAATTTTAATTTTAATTTTTTGAGACAGAGTCTCACTATGTTGCCCTCAGTAGAGTGCTGTGGTGTCACAGCTCATAGCTGTGAGCACCTATAGTCCCAGCTACCTGGGAGGCTGAGGCAAGAGAATTGCCTAGACCCAGGAGCTGGAGGTTGCTGTGAGCTGTGATGCCACAGCACTCTACTGAGGGCGACAAAGTGAGACTGTGTCTAAAAGAAAAAAAAAACATATATGTATATGTATATATATAAAGAAAAAACAGAAAATATTAGCTTACTGACTAATGCAGATCTTACGGATGTTGACATTTTATTACACAATTTAAAAAATGTAACATTCATGGCTCAATGCCAATAGCACAGTGGTTACAGCACCAGCTACATACACTGAGGTTAGTGGATTCGAGCCCAGCCTGGGCCTGCTAAACAGCAATTACAACTGTAACAAAAAAATAGCCGGGCCTTGTGGCAGGTGCCTGTAGTCCCAGCTACTTGGGAGACTGAGGCAAGAGAATCACTTAAGCCCAAGAGAGTTTGATTTGAGCTGTGATGCCACATACTCTACCAAGGGTGACATAGCGAGACTTTGAGGTTACTTTGAGCTGTGATGCCACATACTCTACCAAGGGTGACATAGTGAGACTCTGTCTCAAAAATAAATAAATAATGTAATATTCACTAACATCACCACCAATCACATTTGAAAATCCTAAAAGTACTGGAAAACCATGAAACTAATGATGTCAGATGCAAGTTTTCCAAAATTTTAGTGTTTGCTTAGAAGTCACAATTTTATCATTGGCAACAAATATTGTCAATTGTTTACCTTCAAGCAACATATTACATTTTTTCATTTTTGCAAAAATGTCTGCCAAACACCCACATCTGAAAAACCATAGTTTGTCAGTCACTCTATCACATAAAAATAGTGTTCCATGAAAAATGTAGGTACAGGTTGGTGCCCATGGCTCACTGGTTAGGGCACCAGCCACATACACCAGGGCTGGTGGGTTTGAACCCTGCCTGGGCCTGCTAAACAACAATGACAACAACAACAAAATAGCTGGGCTTTTTAGCAGGTACCTGTAGTCTCAGCTGCTGGGGAGGCTGAGGCAAGAGAATCACTTAAGCCCAAGAGTTTGAGGTTGCTGTGAACTATGACGCCATGGCCTCTACCAAGGGCAACATAATGAGACTCTGTCTCAAAAAAAAAAAAAAAAGAAATAAAGAAAGAAAGAGGCTCAGTGCCTGTGATTCAAGTGGCTAAGGCACCAGCACATACACCTAAGGTAGAATCCAGCCCCGGCCCACCAAACAACAATGACGGCTGCAACCAAAAAGTGGCCGGGCGTTGTGGTGGGCGCCTGTGGTCCCAGCTCCTTGGGAGGCAGAGGCAGGAGACTCGCTTGAGCCTAGGAGTTGGAGGTTGCTGTGAGCTGTGATGACACAGCACTCTACTCAGGGGGACAGCTTGAGGCTCTGTCTCAAAAAAAAAGAAAGAAAGAAAGCGAAGAAAAACCGTAGCTAGCTAATTTTGCGATTCAAATTATTGCACACATCCTTTCTCTAGAAACAATTGTATGCAATAGAGGTGCTTTATGTGTATTTCCTATTTCTCACTTCTAACAAAATACCAAAAAGCTATGAACTCCTAGCCAAGATTTAATAAAATTAATGATTTTGTATCGCTTCATCAACCAAGGACTTTCTTAAGTAAGTGGCTTTCATGTGCTGCCAGTGTGTGGCTTTCAAGACACAGTGCAGGCTCAGCGCCTGTGGCTCAAGCAGCTAAGGCGCCAGCCACATACACCTAAGGTGGTGGGTTCGAATCCCTAGCCCGGGCCCGCCAAACAACAATGATGGCTGCAACCAAAAAATGGCCAGGTGTTGTGGCGGGCACCTGTAGTCCCAGCTACTTGGGAGGCTGAGGCAGTAGACTCGCTTGAGCCCAGGAGTTGGAGGTTGCTGTGAGCGTGATGCCATGGCACTCTACCCAGGGGGACAGCTTGAGGCTCTGTCTCAAAAAAAAAAAAGACACAGTGCAATGGCTTGGTGCCTGTAGCTCAGTGGCTAGGGCCCAGCCACGTACATGGGAGCTGGCAGGTTCAAATCCAGCCCAGGGCTGCCAAACAATGACAATTACAACCAAAAGATAGCCAGGCATTGTGGCAGGCACCTGTACTCCCAGCTACTTGGGAGGCTGAAGCAAGAGAATTGCTGAAGCCCAAGAGTTGGAGGTTGTTGTGAGCTGTGATGCCATAACACTCAACCAAGGGTGACAGCTTGAGACTCTTGTCTCAAAAAAAAAAACCCAAACACAACACAACTTGGTATCACTGCTTTGATTCCTACTAGGAGATGCCATTGCTTTTTCATTATCAGTGCAAATGTCAACATGGTAGAAAAGGCAATGAAAATAATCTCAGAAAAGGCAATTAAAATAATCTCAGAAGAATAAAATAAAATAAAAAAGAAGAAATAAAATAATCTCAGACCTCCTGAAAGGCTCTTGAGAACCCCCAGGTGTCACCAAACCATACTTGGAGAAGTGCTGCCCTATTTTCCTATTGGTGGTTAATCGTTTGCTTACTAATTTAAAAAGGTCTTTTAAATTGAATTTAGATTAACCCTAGCATTCCACATATGATAAAAATATCATTATTTGCATTTGTGGGGAAGGGGTTGGGGAAATAAGGGTATGTGTTTATAAATGTGTCTTAGTCTGTTTGTGACATTATAATAAAATACCACTGACTGGGTACTTTACAAACAATAGAAAGTTATTTCTTACCCTTCTGGAGGCTGGAGAGTCTACAATCAAAGTGCCAGTAGGTTTGATGACTTGTGAGGGTTGTTCTCTACTTTCAAGGTGGCACCTTGTTGCCTCCTTCTCTGGAAGGGATGAAAGCGGAAAGGATGGAAGGAGCAAACCCACTTCCTCCAGCCCTTTTATAAAGTTACTGCTCCAGTCCAGGAGGGCTCTGCTCTAAAGACAGACTCAGTCACTCTTTTTTTTTTTTTTTTTTTTTGAGACAGAGTCTCATTCTGTCTCCCTTGGTAGAGTGCCATGGCCTCACAGCAACCTCAAACTCTTGGGCTCCTGTGATTCTCTTGCCTCAGCCTCCTGAGTAGCTGGGAGTACAGGTGCCCACCACAACGCCTGGCTATTTTTAGAGACTGGGTCTGGTCTTTTTTTTTTTAATTGCAGTTTTTGGCCAGGGTGGGTTTGAATCCGTTACCTCTGGCGTATGGGGCCGGTGCCCTACTCTTTGAGCCACAGGCGCCACCCTGGGTCTGGTCTTGAATCTGTGAACTCAGGCAGTCCACCCTCCTTGGCCTCCCAGAGTGCTAAGATTACAAGCCACCACACCCAGCTTTAGCCACCTCTTAAAAGCCCCCCTTTTTATTAATACTATCACACTGGGTGATTAAGTTTCAATTTGAATTTTGGGGGACAAATTCAGACCACAGTATGATGTATACATTAATACAGCTGATAATCGTCTTTTCCAGTTTAGGTTGCTTCCATTTTTTTTTTTTTTTGAAACAGAGCCTCAAGCTGTCTCCCTGGGTAGAGTGCTGTGGCATCACAGCTCACAGCAACCTCCAACTCCTGGGCTCAAGCGAGTCTCCTGCCTCTGCCTCCCAAGTAGCTGGAACCACAGGCGCCTGCCACAATGCCGGGCTATTTTTTGGTTGCAGCCATCATTGTTGTTTGGGGGGCCCAGCTGGATTTTAACCTGCCAGCTCAGGTGTATGTGGCTGGCGCCTTAGCCGCTTGAGCCACAGATGCCAAGCCTAGGTTGCTTCCTTTTAAAACAAAACTCTTGGGCTGGGTGGCTCATGCCTGTAATCCTGTCACTCTGGGAGGTCAGGCTGGTGTATTGCTTGAGCTCAGGAGTTCAAGACCAGCCTGGGCAAGAGCGAGATCCAGTCTCTAAAAAATAACCCCTGTATATTTTTATATCCTTTTTACAAGCACCTGTACTCCCAGCTACTTGGGAAGTTGAGTTGAGAGGATCACTTGAGCACAAGAGTTTGAGGTTGCTGTGAGGCCACATCACTCTACCGAGGGAGACAAAGTGAGACTTTGTTTCAAAAAACAAAACAAACAAAAAACCGAAAAACAACTGAGCAAATTTTCCCCATATTGACTTGGGTAAATATTTGATATTTGCTAATTGCCTTTACATTATCCTACTGGTTTGAAAATTTTACCTTTGGGCAGGTTGCAGTGGCCGAGGCAGGTGAATTGCCCTGAGCTCATAGGTTTGAGACCAGCCTGAGCAAGAGCCTGCGCCGGTCATTAAAGAGTCGCGTGGGCGTTCGGCGAGGGTGGCCAGCGGGACTGGGTGGGAACCGCGCTCCTGGCCTACCTCCTCGCTTGGGGACTGGGTAGGTGACCTCATTGCAAAGCCCGCGCGCGCCCCCTCGCGGCCTCTGTGAGCAGCTCGCAGAGTCTATGCGGGTGGGAGCCTGGTTGGGACAGTGACTACCAGACCAGCTTTTACTGCTGACTAAGAAAAGCACAGGGAGCGCTTACACAAGACTGAGCAGTGTTTGGGGTTCTTTGTTCATCTGTCTCCCCTTCACCCCACACCCAGTCTTCCTAATAATCAGAAGACCTCAGATTGGACAGAATACAGCCGGTGGACACCCCCACCCTGTGGACGCATTCCTGTCTGTCCACCGAACGTTGTAGTTTCATCACAATTTCTCTCCTCCGTAGGACTATCCCTAAGTGACACGGATTTAGCCACAAGGCTTTCGTGAATTAGTCGTAAAAGCAAAGCAAACATAAAGTGGCCCAAATGCCCATTAAATGATGAATGGATAAATGAAATGTGGTACATCCCTACCTTGAAATATTATTCAGTCCTAACTAGGGACAAAGTACAGATACATGCTATAAGGAAGATGGATCCTGAAAACATTATGCTAAGTGAAAGAAGCCAATCATGAAAGGCTGTATATTGTATGCATCCATTTACACGAAATGTCTAGAATAGGTAAATCTGTAGACAGAAAGTAGACCAGTGGCTGCCAAGGTTAGGGGAATGACTGCTAATGGGTACTGGTTTTTCTGTTTTGAGATGATGAAAACATATTGGAAATAGTGGTGATGGCTGCACAACCTTGTGTATATGCTAGAAGCCACAGCATGGTATACTCTAAAATGGTGAATTTTATGACATCTGAATTAAATTTCAATTAAAAGAGAAGTGAATGGCTGAGAAAGTGGCAGGTGTATTTTTTTTGAGACAGAGTCTGAAGCTGTCACCCTGGGTAGAAGCTGTGGCATCATAGCTCACAACAACCTCCAACTCTTGGGCTCAAGTGATCCTCTTGCCTCAGTTTTCTATTTTTAGCTTTTGCTGAGGCTGGTCTCAAACTCATGAGCTCAAGCTATCCACCTACCTCAGTCTTCCCAAGTGCTAGGATTATAGGCATGAGCAACCTCGCCCAGCCTGTCAGGTGTATTTAAATTGCCCTTTGCTATGCCTAGCACAGTGGCTCAGGCCTGTAATCCTAGCACTCTGGGAGGCCCAGGTGGGTGGATTACCTGAGTTCAAGTGTTCATGACCCATCTCTAGTAGAAATAGAAAAACTAGTCTCACATTGTGGCAGACTCTTATAGTCCCAGCTACTCTGGAGGCTAAGGTAAGAGGATCACTTGAGCCCAAGAATTTGAGGTTGCTGTGAGCTATGACACACACTCCCGTACTCTACTGAGGGCCACAAAGTAAGCCATCCCCCACCTGTAGAGACTTGTGTCCCTTTTCTTTTTTTTTTTTTTTTGAGACAGAGCCTCAAGCTGTCCCCCTGGGTAGAGTGCCCTGGCATTACAGCTCACAGCAAGCTCCAACTCCTGGGCTCAAGCGAGTCTCTTGCCTCCGCCTCCCAAGTAGCTGGGACCACAGGCG
>CAUYTI010106247.1:0-28194 GCA_963575145.1 Galago senegalensis | reverse complement strand
GGCTAAGGCGCCAGCCACGTACACCTAAGGTGGCGGGTTTGAATCCCCAGCCCGGACCCGCCAAACAACAATGACGGCTGCAACCAAAAAATAGCCAGGCGTTGTGGCGGGCACCTGTGGTCCCAGCTACTTGGGAGGCGGAGGCAGGAGACTTGCTAGAGCCCAGGAGTTGGATGTTGCTGTGAGCTGTAATGCCACGGCACTCTACCCAGGGGGACAGCTTGAGGCTCTGTCTCAAAAAAAAAAAAAAGTCTGGGTTTGAACTGGTCCAAACATCTGGGAGATCTCTTACCCTTTCTCAGAGAAAGCACTTCTTGTTTGTACCCCCAGCTCTGGTACTTACCATGCCATTATATGTTAGTTATGTTTTCTGGTGTGTATATCGCTTCTCAGCCAGAGTCAGGGAAGTGGTATGAATTAAGAAAAAGTACTTGATCAAGAGTTAAGACCTTGGCTGGGTACTCATGCCTGTAATCCCAGCACTCTGGGAGGCTGAGGCAGAAGGACTGTTTGAGCTCAGGAGTTCAAGACCAGCCTGAACAGGAGTGACTTTTTCTCTACTAAAAATAGAAAAAAATTAGCCATCCATGGTGGCACTTGTCTGTACTCCCAGCTATTCAAGAGGCTGAGACAAGAGGATTGCTTGAACCCTGAAGTTTGAGGTTGCCATAGCTACCATGCCAGGGGACTCTAGGGCAATAGAGTGAGACTCGGTCTTAAAAAAAAAAAAAAAAAAAGGTCAAGACTTTCCTTACTATATGACTTTTGGTAACTCCCTGAAATCTCTGATTCCCAGTTTTCTTACCTTCTAAGAGATCTAATATAGCATTTGTCTTCCCTACTGAACAGACTTGTGTGCAGAACATATAGATTTGTGATGTAAAGTAGCTTATAAATCATTAAACAAAAAATCAGTTATTAACTAAGACCCCAAAGAGAAGGGTTTATCTCTCTCATTATCTTTCTATTCCCCTCAAACTGTAACTTTTGCCTGGTTGGTTTTGATAACTATTAATGATAAAAATCCTGTATTGCTGTTCTTGGGTTGACCCTGGGAAACTCTAATTTGATCTTTCTCTGCTACCTTTCCACCTTTTCCTCCCCTTCTGGCTTCAGTTTCCACACTGGTATTTCTGCCCACTGACCTTCCTAGAGGATTTGGATATTAAGAGGACACTTAAAGGGACTATTTAATGTATATGAATGAACTGCTAGGGGAATTTCAGGCATCAGTAGGGGCAGTTTAGCAATAGCGTCGTGTGTGTGTGTGTGTGTGTGTGTGTGTGTGTGTGTGTGTGTAGGGGGGGGATGTGTTATTTTGGAAATTTCTTGGAGAAATAAAAATGCCAAACAGAATTCTGGATTTTTTTTTTTTAAATAGAGATCAGCAGCTGGGTATACATGTCTCCCTATGTCATGAAGAAGCATCCCATTTTATTAACTCTACTGCAGCCGCCGAGCCACCTGCTCCCATTCCCATGGGTCCTGGGACCGCCGCCCTGCTTCCCAGTGACATCCCTGAGAGAAATACAGGAGAGGAGGAGGAGGAAAGGGCACTTTAATCGTTTTGTGACAGTTGCTGGGTAAACAGTAACTTTGCTAGGCTGGTCCCCTCATATCTACCTGGACCTCAGGCCAAATTAGACTTTTTAAAGTAGACATGTTCTCAGGCCTCTTCAGTTTTCCCCTTCAAAACCCAAGAGTTGCTCAAGAAACATCCACACTAACAGGGCAAAGGTTTTAACCAGAACTTAGTCAAGGCAGAGTTTCTTACAGATAATATGTTTATCTTTTTTCATTTTTAAGCACGTTTCTGTGGTAAAAAATTAAGTCAGTGACCCGAGGGAAGGGAGACACGTTCTTGGGGGCGGGGGACACGCCAGGTCTTCACAGCACTCCTGGGGAGAGGAAGGCTGCGGGCCTGGGGCCAGAGAGCAGAGGGCCAGCCTCGCCTCGCGGCCAAGCTGGGCCCGGAGTGGCGGGAAGGACCTCGCCGGAAGCCCGCCCGCCCGCCTGCCGCTCCCGCCGCTCCCGTGGCCGCCCGCGCCCCACTCACCGAGCGCGCCGGAGCGCGGCAGAAACCACCTCCGGGTTCTCCGAACAGGCTGAAGAGACACCGCACGGTGCGCCTTTCCTTCCCGAAGCAGCCCCCGGTGATCCTTGGGGGGTCAGGGTGGGCAGAAGTGACCGGCAGGGAGGGCTCCAGCGACCACGTAACCGCAGGCCTGGGAGGCTTCGAGCCCACGACGGAGGCACGAGCTGCTGCCACTTCCAGCCCGGGCGGCGGCGGGATCGGCACGTGCCCCGCCCTGTTGCCCTGGAGACCGCGGCGGTTTGTCTTCAAACCCCAGTCTCTCCCACCCAGCGCCCCGGCGTCACGGGCTGGGTGCGCGCCGGGTGGGCTTCTCGCGTCCACGCCGCCGCTGCCCCGCCGCCCCGCCGCAGTGGTACAGCCCGGGCGGCGAGGCCGCCGGGCCGCGGGAGCCAACTAGAGCTGGCTGCCAGCGGCGGGGAGGAGGTGAGGGGCAGGGCCCCGCAGCGTCCCCGCTGCCGGAGCCGGAGGGGGCCTGGGTGGGCGTCTCGGGAATGCGGGCGCTTGGCAGTGGAGGAGGGGGCCAGCTCATCGCTGTCCGCCCCGCGCAAGCCTTCTCTGGCCTCAATTTCCTCCGATTCCCCGTCCCGGATCCGCCAGACTCCTTTGTCCCCTGTCTGCCCCGTCCCCCAGACCCTTAAGCCGCTGCTCCCCTTCCTCCTACCCCCAGGTCAGGCCCTAGGGCCTTCCTTGGCAGTTGCACACCCCCCTTCTCTGATGCCAACAGCGCCATTTCTCCCCGGCTCTGATACCGTCCTCAAAATGCCGGACGTCGAGGAGAATGTGTCCCCAAAGGATCCTGCCGATGGAGAGAGGGAGTCCTGCAAACCCGAGACTTCAAGACCGACTCAGGAAGACAAGAGCAGACCCAGACCAGCCCCAGACCAGCCTCCTTGTAGGTCCAGCTGCTAGGCAGTCCCCTTGGCTACCTTCGAGGGAGGCGGGTCCCATTGGAAGGAACTGACTGTCCCGGGCATCAGCACCCTTTAAGGGGACTCGTAGAACCCTTAGCCACCAAGTTTTGTAGTCTCCCCTGTTTTGTTTGCCCATCTTCTTAACTCCCCCACTGGCCTTTGCTTACAGGCCTTAGGTCCCCAAGTTGACCAGAGGTGTTCAAAGAGTTTTTTGGTCCCAGAGAAAGAAGTGACCCAAGTACGATTACTTGAATCTGACAAGATTTGAGGCTGAGTCAGTTCAAAGCCATGTTTGTATTTTTGTATTTTGAATATGGAGATGGAAAATGGCAGATATCTGGGGCTGATTTTTAAAGAACCCAAATGATCCCAGACAGAAATTGTGTTTTCTCAGTTCTTTGTTGACTCAAGAAGAAATACTGCCCCGGGCTCGTATTTTTTGCTCTGTACTGTAGTAGATGTTCTTTTGTGTTCATATTGGGACACGAAGTCTCTTCCACACTTCGTGGTAGGTCCAAGCTTACTGGGAATCATGCTGCATTTCTCTTATACATAATTATCTCCGGAGAACTCAACCTGTCATCAGTCTGAGGAGCTCTGTGCATGCAACAACCTGAGCTACAATTCTTGACGATTGAAAGGCAAAAAATTAGTTCCAGGCTCTCCTGCCAAGTTGAATTAGATTTGTTTGTATTGTAGCCACATGGGGGCGCTGTTGTCTCACAGAATGGCATCAAAGAAGCATATTTTGAGCACATTGGACAGATTTTTAAAAACCTGATGTGGGGGTGAAAGTCAATTTTTGTGTGAATACAATTTAAGTTCTTGAGGCGACTATTTAAGTGAATCCATAGACGGAACAACTATCAGTAAAATTAATAACCAAGTTATTTAAAAAAATAAATTTGAAATGTATATTAGATCGACTTGATGAAATTACTGTAATTACTTGAAAATCTTTTTGTCCTTGGCATCTGGATTTTTAAAATCTATTTTAGTTACATTTTATCTCTGATTTATCTTTGGGCCTTCCACTTTCCTGAATTTTAGAGCTGTTCTGGAGTTGCTGAGTGCTGTTACTTTTGAACAACAAAGTAGTCTTGTCAAGGCAGGCTGGGGACTTGGATTTGTTGTGGTTGGAACATATTTCTGTGTATATTTCACTTAGTCCTTCAATGGCTGCCGTAACTCAATCTCCTTTTGGAGATTTCTCTCTTAGTTCTCACTTAGCTTTAGTGAATCAACAGTGATTCTATTTACATATTATGTTTTGCTATTTTGGCTAGAACTAAAGACTTCAGAGAGGCTGCAGAAAATAAAGGGGACTTCAACCATCTACTTATGAACGTTCAGTTCACTTTTGTTTACCTAAGCAGGGACTCAGTGAATTTTTGATAAAGGTCTGCAATCCCCATAACTTTTAATTTTGAAATATTCCAAATCTGGAAAAAGTGGGGAAAAAAACAGTGAATTCTCACATTGTTAATATTCTGCTATATTGCTTTTTCTCTCTCCATATATACTATATTTCCCCCTTTCTGAAAGATACAAAGTCATGACTTTACCTCTAAATACTTCATCATGTATTTTTCTAAGAACAGGGTTTTCCTATGTAACCTCTTTTTTATAATAATTATATTTTTCCTTTGTACATTTTTAAATCTTTTTACCATAGAAGACATTTATAAAAGTACAGCAACTAATATAATGAACCTCCATTTATGCATCATCCAGCTTCAATAATTATCAACTTGTAGCTAAACTTAGTTTACCTATATCCCCTTTACATTTTGAGGCCAAATTTAACAGATTATAAAGCTTCAATGAAAGAAAAGAAGAAAACATGATTTATTGTATGCAACTTCATTTTTTATACCAAGTAATCATTATAATTGCCATACATACCTATTATGTGAGAATGCTATCAGCTATACTATAGACCTATACCAGGAACTTAGAACAGCTAAATGCTGGTACTAGTCTATGACAAAATTCTTAGCAAAATGAAATTACAAAGATACTGTAATGAGTTTTCCTAAAGCTATATTGATTCATTTTGAAGAACTGCTCTTTATTTTGACAATATATTCTTTCTGCTTTTTTGGAGGTTAAACTGTTTTTCTTTAATGAAATGATTACTTTGGTAGTGGTAGAGTGGATTTTTTAATTTGCTTGTTTCATTGTCCATACTTAGCAAGACAAAAAGTTGTTATCAGTTGCTTAAAATACTTTTGGAAATTTTATTAGTCTGTGAAATCCTAAAATCTGGAAACTTCTACTTTAGAAGACCAAATGACTTTGGCCTGTTCAGTAACATCTGAGTGTTATCTGTAGGAAGAACTTATCTTTTTTGTCTTTAGACAGTCTCACTCTGTTGCTCTGGGTAGAGTGCCCTGGTGTCATAGCTTATAGATAGCAACCTCAAACTCTGGGCTCCCCTTGCCTCAGCCTCTAGACCCAGCGTATTTTTTTATTTTTAGTAGCCTTTTGCTTAGGCTGTGTCTCAAACTCCTAGAACAAGAAATCCACCTGCCTCAGCCTCCCAGAGTGCTAGGGTTACAGGTGTGAGCCACCACACCTGACTGAGAAGTTAGCTCTCATTGTACATAGAGGCAGGAGGAGGGAAGAGGACTTTTAATGTCTTTAGATAAATATTTATTTTTGCAAATTACAATTTATTACTTCCTTGCTACTATGATTATGGGGTTTTTTTTAAGAAAAACTTTTTTTTTTTTGAGACAGAGTCTCAATTCAGAAGTAGAGTGTCATGATGTTACAGGTCGCAGTAGCCTCAAAGTCTTGGGTTCAAGTGATTCTCTTGCCTCAGCCTCCCAAGTAGCTGGAATTACAGGTGCCTGCCACAATGCCCAGCTATTTTTAGAGACAGGATCCAGCACTGGCTCTGGCTCTGGCTCTGGCTCTAGCTCTGGCTCAGGCTGGTCTCAAACTCCTGAGCTCAAGCAATCTACCCTTCTCAGCCTCCCAGAGTGCTAGGATTACATTACAGGTGTGATCTACTGTGCCTGGCCAGAAAAACATTTTTAATCAGTTTTACTTTTTATTTTTTATAAACTAGCTCTCTTCCCCCTATGCTGGACTATTCAGAGAGTTTCTAGCACTGTCATGGGGCATAAAGTTCAGAAAACATAAGTAACTAGAAATAGTTGTGTGAGTCTGTTTAAGTAAGTCTGATAAATCTAAATTTGGGGCCTACTAGATTGAGGGAACTCTGAATAAAATAAAAATTCTGAGTTGTATGGGCTCATTGTTGTCCTTAAGTTCTTTCTGTCACAGGTCTGACAGAGATAGTTCATGAAGTTTCCAAGCTGAGCAACAAGATTGGGATGAATCCTGATTACCACAAGGAAGAGAAGACTTTACTTCCAAGCAGGTAGAGGCTCTTCTGCTTTTTCCATTTTACTCCTCCTGTCATATGTACTTAGTACTAATGTCTTCTGGCCAGACTTGATGTGTTTTCATTTAATAATACTATCAGTGCTGGAATTTGAGAGGTTTCAACAACTTAAACAAAGAAAAATAGTTGTAATTATTAGTATCAGACATTGAAGAAGCAAATGTTATTAATTAGCAAATAACAGCTAATAGTAATTAGCAAATTAGTTTTTTAAAAGCAGCAATAGTTGGAATAAATAGTTAAGGTGGTTTTCAGATCTCTTCTGGCAAAGTTGGAGGAGATAGCCTGTAGTAGCTATCTGTTGCTGCCTAACAAATTAGCCCAAATTTTAGCAGCTTAAAATAATAGTCACTATGTCACAGTTTCTGTGGGTCAGACATTTGGGTGTGGTTTAATTGTGTGCCTCTTGTTTATAGTCTTTCATGGGGTTGCGGTCAATCTGCTGACTCTTGTCCAGAGACTCCTTCAGTTCCTTGTCACATGGACCTTTCTGTAGGGCAGCTCTAAACACAGAAGCTGGCTTCCCTCAGAGTGGAGAATGAGAGAGTAAAAGTGTCTTGTGCTCAAAACAGAAACCACAGTCTTTTTGCTACCTACTCTCGGTGGCAGCCCTTTGCCTCAGCTACATTCTATTTGTTAGGAGTTAACAAACCCAGCCCACACTCAAGGGAGCAGGGAAGATGAGAAACAGTTGGCCCTTGTATCCATGGATTCAACCAAAAGTGGATCAAAAATAGTTTTTAAATATATAAAAATAACAATAAAAATTTGGTATAATAGCTATTTGCATAGCATTTACATTGTGTTATGTATTATAAATAATCTAGAGTTCATTTAAAGTTTATAAGAGAATATGCATAGGTTATATGCAATGCCATACCATATTCTAATCAGGGACTTGAGCATCCATGGAATTTGGTATCCAACGGGGATCCTGGAACTAATTCCCTTCAGATACCATGGGATGGCTGTACAGGTAAGCGGAGACCTTTGGTGCCATCTCGTTAGCTGCCTATGACATAGCTCTTATCAGTTTCTCTTTTAAGTAGCCTCAGATTAAATAGATAAACAGATAAAAAATATTTTCTGTTAGTGGTGTTTTCAATTCTTGGGGTTCTTTTTAGTTTCATAAATCAGCTTATTTTATTTTATTTTTATTTTTTTGAGACAGAGTCTTACTATGTTACCCTGGGTAGCGTGATATGGCGTCACAGCTCACAGCAACCTCCAACTCTTGAGCTTAAGAGATTCTCTTGCCTCAGCCTCCCAAGTAGCTGGGACTATAGGCGCCCGCCACAACGCCCGGCTATTTTTTTTTTTTTTTTGGTTGTAGTTGTCATTGTTGTTTGGCACCCCTGGGCTGGGTTTGAACCTGCCAGCTCTGGTGTATGTGGCTGGTACCCTAGCCGCTGAGCTACAGGTGCCAAGCCAATCAGCTTATTTTATTTATCAAGATCTGAATTCTGTTGATAAATAATGCTTTCCTACCCCCATCAAAGCTCTATTTTGATTCTTCTTAGTTGTATTGACATTATAGTAAATAACCATTCATTAAATGGTTCATTATGAATTTTACATTTTTAAACTGTTTTAATTTCCCACCAATGGACAAAAATGGCAAATTGTGGTTAGTTTGCATCCTTAGATGGTTTTATTATTTGGCCCCTTCAAATAATTGGCTTTCTGAGCACGAAATCTGTTACTGGTTCAGCACCTGTAGCTCAGCAGCTAGGGCATCAGCCACATACACCAGAGCTGGCAGGTTCAAATCCAGCCCGGACCTGCCAAACAACAATGACAACTGCAACCAAAAAATAGTGGGGCACTGTGGCTGTGCCTTTAGTCCCAGCTACTTGGGAGGCGGAGGCAAGAGAATCGCTTAAGCCCAAGAGTTTTAGGTTGTTGTGAGCTGTGACGCCATGGCACTCTACTGAGGGTGACAAAGTGAGACTCTGTCTCAAAGAAAAAAAAAAGAAAGAAAAGAAATCTGTTACTATAAATGCCTTTCTCTGTCACCAGTTGCTCCCCTGGTATTCATGCTCCTCTGATTTGCTCTTTCCTGGTTGCAAACTGTTGTCTATAGACTTCTTTGGGAACAGGTTTTCACCCAAACTCAGATGTCTTAGCAACTCTCTCACTGGTTGATGTGTTTATTGCTGGCAATTGCAGAGAGAAAATTGAAACTGGGAGAGTGAAGGTCCTCTATAGGTGGCAGTGAGGGAGTTGTTGAGGGGTGTTGAGAGGGGTGTTGCAAGTAGAGGAAATGAGGGAGAGAGAAATTAAGCAAGGGAGATAAGAAGTATTATTCAGACCTGGGTTTCCAAATATGGTGATACAAAAAATTACATTAGGAAAAAGGTTGAAATAAAGTTTGAGGTTACTCATTATTGGCTTTACCTTAGGCTCATAGAATGATGTTCATTACTATTGATCCCATGCTCAAGCATTCATTTACCAGGCATTTATTGAGTTTTTATTGTGTGGCAGGCAGAATGCTAGATGGTAGGGATAGATATTAATATAGATAAATAAGACACTGTCTTTGCAGTCAATAAGTTTTTATGGGGAGACCATTGTATAACAGAAATAGACTGACCAGACTAAGTTCACTTCTAGATGTACATATAGGATTTAATGAGAGTGTCTGGCTGCCTAAGGAAGATCAGAAAAGATTTGCCTACAGTTGAAGATTCTGCTTGTGTGGACTTGAGTTGAATCTTAGATTATGGGCCAGATGGGGTGACTCATGCCTGTAATCCTAGCATTCTGGGAGGCCAACACTGGCAGATTGCTTGAGGTCAGGAGTTCAAAACCAGTGTGAGCAAGAATGAGACCCCCCATCTCTACTAAAAATAGAAAAAACTAAAGCAACTCAAACTTGAGCCTGGAAGTTTGAGGTTTTAAGGTTGCTGTGAGCTATTATGATGCCATGGTACTGTACCCTGGGCAACAGAGTGAGACCCTGCCCTAAAAAAAGAAAGAAAACAAAGAATCTTAGATGATGAATAGGTGTTTTCCAGGTGCTCTCAATGGGAAAGGATGTTCTAGGCAGTGGAAGCAATATATTAGCTGCACAGAATAGTGGTAGAATATGGTATGTTCTTTACAAGTATCTTGGTATGACTGAGTACAGGGTGTTACAAGTTAGGAGGAGATACACTGAAAAAGAGAGGCAGCGCAATAGCATGAAAAGTCATATGAGCAATTTATCCTGCTGGTGATAGGAAGTCCCCAAACCCACAAAGGACTTTTCTTTTCTTTTTTATTTATTTTTTGAGACAGAGTCTCATTATGTCACCTTTGGTAGAGTGCTGTGCTGTCACAGCTCACAGCAACCTCAGACTCCTGGGCTTAAGTGATTCTCTTGCCTTAGCCTCCCAAGTAGCCACCACAATGCCTGGCTATTTTTTGTTGCAGTTATCATTATTGTTTAGCTGGCCCAGGCCAGATTCAAACCTGACAGCCTCAGTGCATGTGGCTAGCACCGTAACCACTGTACTGTGGACACTCTTTTCTTTTCTAGATATAGGGTCTTCCTCTGTTGCCAAGGCTGCTGTCTTAGCCTCTCAAGTAGCTGACTTGTAGAAACATACCACTCTGTCCAGCTGATGTTTTTGTAGATTTGGGACCTTGCTTATTGCCCAGGTTGGTCTCAAACTCTTGGCCTCAAGTGATCCTTTTGCCCTGGCCTCCCAAAGTGCTGAGACTGTAGACATGAGCCACTGCACCTGGCCCACAGCATGACATCATGATTAGAATTGCACCATAGAAAAATTATGGATTTTATTAATAGAATGAATTGGTGGCAGTGTGAAGAACAGATTAAAAAAGGACAAGAATAGTGGCAGGGGGACCAGTTAATGATAAGAGGTGATGGCTCAGCACTTGTGGCTCAAGTGGCTAAGGCACCAGCCACATACACCTAAGGTGGTGAGTTCGAATCCAGCCTGGGCCCTCCAAACAACAATGATGCCTGCAATGAAAAATTAGCCGGGTGTTGTGGCGGGCGCCTGTGGTCCCAGCTACTTGGGAGGCTGAGGCAGGAGACTTGCTTGAGCCCAGGAGTTGGAGGTTGCTGTGAGCTGTGGTGCCACAGCACTCTACCCAGGGGCACAGCTTGAGGCTCTGCCTCAAAAAAAAGAGGTGATGATAGGAGGCAGAATTCATGGAACTTTATGATCAGTTGAATAAATTAGATAAGAGGATAGGATATCAGGACAATTCTAGCGCACACTAGACCATTAGATTATAGTGGTTACCTCTGATGACTGAGATCGTGTGTTGGGAGGAGAGAAAATTTGACTTTTTGTTTTGTACAGTAATACAATTACTTGTATTATTTTTACAAGGAGCATGTGTGTGGTTTTCTTTTTTTTCTTTTCTTTCTTTCTTTTTTTTTTTTTTTCAGGAAGGATGTTTAATTCAAGAAAACCAATAGCTAGGCGGTGCCTGTAGCTCAGTGGGTAGGACGCCAGCTGCATACACTGAGGGTGGTGGGTTCGAAGCCAGCCCAGGCCAGTTAAAACAATAACAAAAAAAAGCCAGGTGTTATAGCAGGTGCTGATAGTCCTAGCTACTTGGGAGGCTGAGGCAAGTGAATTACTTAAGCCCAAGAGTTTGAGGTTTCTGTGAGCTGTGACGCTGCAGCACCCTACCAAGGGCAGCAGCTTGAGACTCTGCCTCAAAAAAAAAAAAGTAAAGAAAAGAAAAGAAAAAAGAAAAAAACAATAGCTATTTGTCAATGAGTAGATATAGCCTCAGAATTTTCTTTCTTTCTTTCTTTTTTTTTTTTTTTGTTGAGACAGAGCCTCAAGCTGTCACCCTGGGTAGAGTGCTGTGGCATCACAGCTCACAGCAACCTCCAACTCCTGGGCTCAAGCGAGTCTCCTGCCTCAGCCTCCCAAGTAGCTGGGACCACAGGCGCCTGCCACAATGCCCAGCTATTTTTTGGTTGCAGCTGTCATTGTTGTTTTTGGCGGGCCTGGGCTGGATTTGAACCCACCACCTTAGGTGTATGTGGCTGGCGCCTTAGCCACTTGAGCCACAGGTGCCAAGCCACCTCAGAATTTTCAAATGGTTCCTTTCCTTCTTATTGGTCTAGCTCTGTAGGATGGAGATATCATTTAAATAAATATCCACAGGGGAAATTTTCTGTAATTTCACTTTTGAAAATTAATAGGCTTTTTTTTAGGGTACTTTTGGGTTTACAGAAAAATGATTGGAAACTACAGAGTTCCCACATAACACCTTTCTTCTCTTATGCATGTTCTCCTATTATTTTATATTTATATTTATTTTTTTTTTTGAGACAAGAGCTCTCTCTGTCATCCCAGCTGGTATGCAGTGGTGCGATCACAGCTCATTGTAATCTTGAACTTAAACTCCTGGGCTCAAGCATTCCTTTGATCTTGGCCTCCCAAAGTATAGGATTACAGATGTGAGCCACTGTGTCCAGCCACTTTTAGGATATTTATAGTTTTGTATTTTATTTTAGTTTATTTTTAGAGACAGAGTCTTACTTTGTTACCCTCACAGCAACCTACAGCTCTTGGGCTTAGGTGATTCTCTTGCCTCTGCCTTCTGAGTAGCTGGGACTACAGGCATCCACCACAATGCCCAGCTATTTTTTTGTTGAAGTTTGGCTGGGGCCTGGTTTGAACCCACCACTCAGTATATGGGGCCAGCGCCCTACTCACAGAGCGATAGGCGCTGCCCTATAGTTTTATATTTTAAATTTACATCTGTGGCTGGGTGTGGTAGCGCACTCCTGTAATCCCAGCACTTGGGAGGCTGAGACAAGAGGATCTCACGAACTCAAGAGTTTAAGGTTGCTGTGAGCCAAGACTCCATGGCACTCTGCCGAGGGTGACTAAGTGCAACTCTGTCTCAAAAAAGAAAAAATTTAGATCTGTGATCCATTTTCAGTTAACTTTTGTGAAGGATATAAGGCCTGTGTTTAGATTCACTTTTTTACATGTGGATGCCTAGTAGTTCCAACACCATTTGTTGAAAGATTCTCCTTTCTAAATTGGATTGCCTTTGCTTCTTGTATTTTTTTTAAGGTTAAAAAACAACCCTGATCTTTCTGACTTCTATGACTAGTTAGATGGTAGTGCACCCTGATTTTAGGAGTATAAGAAAATGAAAGATCATTTAGCTCAATGCTGTCTATTTACATAAATGAAAAGTAAGTCATACATCTATGCTAGATATACAATCAGGGCTAAAATTGAGCCTATCCTTTCTCCATTCAGGGTTCTTCCTCCTACAGAGGGAGAGCTGCTTTGAATCAGAAGGAGCCCTTCTGGAAGCTTTGCTGATGCTCTTGAAATTCAAGTGTAACCCTAGTTTATTCAACTCTGCTATAGTTCACACAGAGTTCCTAGCTTTTCCCCATCTCTTCTACCATATTAAATGCTATTTAGGGCTTAGGAGATTATAATAGTTTGGGGGTAGAGGGAGTAATTTGCTCATTTAACCCCTTACAGTCTGGAAGGCAAAGTCAAGGAGACAATGCACAATGCCTTTTGGGACCATCTTAAAGAGCAAATGTCAGCAGCTCCCCCTGATTTCAGCTGTGCTCTTGAACTTCTGAAAGAAATTAAAGAGGTGAGTGACTGACCTTCTATGGGTAGATATAAAATTCCTAGACATCACCAGCTCATTGAAGTATCCATGGCTAGCAAATCTTAACTGCACATAGTTTGTGAATCAGTCAGAATCTAATCAGTAGACAGAAATTACATAGTAATTTGAACAGGAAAGGTTTAATATAAAAATTATTATAACAAGGAATTAGAGAGATGAGGGCTTAGCTAGTAAGAAGTATAAAGAACTCTAAAGAATCTTGGGATATCAGATAAAAGGGGCATCCACCATACCCCAGGGCTGAAATGGAACATCCAAGGACCTCATCTGAGAGGGCACGGCTAGGCCAGGGGAAGTTGCTGGCCTCTGTGTGTTGCACTGCAGGAACTGAGCACTGGACCAGCCGTGAATGCTGCAGGAGCCTGCCAAGTGTGCATACCAGAGCCCAGAGAGAAGTGCTTGTCTTTGCACTGGCTTTATAATATGTGGTGGGCACATCTTAAGGTGACCCCCCAGTGATCTGCACCCTTGATTGTAGGTGAGATCTGCAACTTCTCACCAGTAAAATATGGCAAAGGTGATGGACTATCACTCCCATGATTGTATTTCATCATATAAGACTTCATCTTAGCAAACTGGAAGGAGAGATTCTTCTGTTGCCCCTGAAGAAGGAACAGATATATTGTAAACTATCTATGGACAGGGCCACAAGGAACTGCAGGGTATGCAGGGAATTGTGCACCCTCCTTAGGACCTAGTGGTAGCATCCAGCCAACAGCAAGTTGAGGCCCTCAAACATACAGTTATAAGGAATGAATCTGAATGAGCTGGGAAACAGAATCTTTCCCACTCAAATTTCCAAATGAGAATGTAGCCCAGCTAACACATTGATTGCAGCCTTGAGAGACCCTGAACAGAGGTACCAGCTATACTGTGGCTGGACTCCTGAGCCACAGAAACAGAGAGATAACAAATGTAGGTATTGTTTTTAAGCTGCTAAGTTTATGGCAAGTGTGACACAGTACAGAAAACTAAATAACACCCTTCACAGATAAAGCTTAAAATTTGTACTGTCAAGGGCCAGGCACAATAGCTGCATCATGCCTGTAATCCTAGCACTTTGGGAGAGTGAGGCAGGACTGCTTGAGGCCAGGAGTTTGAGACCAGCCTGGGCAATATAGCAAGACTCCAAGCCAGGCATGGTGGTACATGCCTGTGTCCCAGCTACTCAGGAAGACTAAGATGGGAAGATTGATTGAGCCCAGGAGTTTGAGGTGCAGTGAGTTATGATTGTGCTACTACACTCCAGCTAGGGCAACAGAGTGAGGCTCTCTCTATTTAAAAATACACACACACACACATATGTATATAGTCATCTTGTAAAAGACATTGAAAGGTCTTAGCTTCATTTTCACAGAGAAGAGAAAAGGATAATGGATTTGGATCTGTGAGGCAATATATTAATAAATGGCATAGTCACTTCTTTGGCTACTCAGCTTCCATATGCACCATTTGAATTCCTGAGGAGAACTCTATTTCTGCATAACAATAAATAGCTGTTTGTCTTATGAGTTTCATCCTCCCCCAAATGAGAAGACATATGGCCCAAGTTATGGTATCCATCACTGGCTGTTCTTCAAGTCCAGTCACTGTGTCATTGGATATTTTGTTCCCTAAAAGCTAAATTGTAAAGTTAAGTTCTAACTGTGTATAAAATAATAATGGGAAGGAGGAGGAAGAACAAAATGGTTAGTATATACCATTCAGCTTAGGTAAAGAAACACACCTATAACAAGCAAAGGAAAATTTATAGTCCTTGTTTCTGTAATTGGCCAAAAGGCTATAGTTGATATCTATAGCTTCCTTCTTCACTATTCACTCTATGTGTCCCTTGTCCTTAGCCAGAACTTCAGCTGGTTAGGGTTCTTTATCTGTTGGAGTCACCCAAACCTTCATTGACAAAGGCTGAGTCCTTTTTGCCTCTTAGTCTTAGACATTTTGTTCTTTTTATTTGTTTGCAATGATTTTCCACTAACCTTTAATAGTGAGCTTCGAAGTACTAAGAGGCACTTCAAAGAATCTCCTGGGTTCCAGGCAGTGTCTTTCTTGCCCCTGTTGTGAAACAGCAATCCTATTTCTGCATGGTACACAGGGTCAGTTACTCCATTGGTTCAGTGGTGTAAGGAGTCCCAAATGGCCAGGTAATGGTTTCCATCTTCTAGTTTACTAGAACCAATACAAGTACTTCATACAAACCAGCAAGACTTAGTGGGATGGGAAACAAAGGTTTTGCAAGTTGGTTACTAGGTGTAGTTCTGCTGTAAATGATCCCCTTAACCCTTGAATTATCACTGGCTTCTAACCAAAGGTAAATAATATTCTATAGGAAACTTAGGGACCCAACTTCTTGATCCTTAAAAGACATAGGCTAGAATACTCACTTTGGGAGCACATATACTAAAATTGGAACAATACAGAGAAGATTAGGTATGGCCCCCGTGCAAGGATGACACACAGATTTGTGAAGCATTCCACATTTAAAAAAGAAAAAAGCTGGGATGTCTTTAGCTAAAGGGATTGCCCACTGGAGAAAGCTTGGGGCTTTAAACACAATGCAACTTCTTTGGCTTTCTTGGGCAGATCTTGCTGTCACTGCTGTTACCACGCCAGAACCGCCTGAGGACTGAGATTGAAGAAGCTCTGAACATGGACTTTCTCAAGCAGAAAGCAGAACATGGGGCCCTGGATGTCCCTTACCTCTCTAAATATATTCTCAACATGATGACTCTGCTGTGTGCACCAGTTCGAGATGAAGCAGTGCAGAAGCTGGAAAACATGACAGAACCTGTTCAGTTGCTGAGGTGTGAAACTTGATGCCTTTGGGCGGGAAAAGCTGGGGCAGACACTGGGTTATAGCTATTGTTTTTGTTTTTGTTTTAATACCAGCCTTTCCCTTCTGAAGACTTGATTATACTCCTTCTCTCCTCTTTTTTTTTAATTTTTTAATATTTTTTAGAGACAGAGTCTCACTTTATCGCCCTCGGTAAAGTGCCATGGCATCATGGTTCACAGCAACTTCCAGCTCTTGGGCTTAGGCTATTCTCTTGCCTCAGTCTCCCGAGTAACTGGGACTTCAGATTCCCGCCACACATATATGGGGCCGGCACCCTACCCACTGAGCCACGGGCCGCCTCTCCTTCTCTCCACTTTGATCTATTGGCTTTTCTTTTCCAAAGATGGCTATGCAGGGCCTTTTGATTATCCTGAGATTGATTAGATCCTCTATATAAGATAAGACATTAGAATACATAATTATTTCTTTCAAAGAGTTAAAAAAAAATCCCTTTCCTTGGGCAGCGCCTGTGGCTCAGTGAGTAGGGTGCTGGCCCCATATACCAAAGGTGGTGGGTTCAAACCCGGGCCTGGCCAAACTACAACAAAAAAATATCTGGGCGTTGTGGCAGGCACCTGTAGTCCCAGTTACTCGGGAGGCTGAGGCAAGAGAATTGCCTAAGCCCAAGAGCTTGAAGTTGCTGTGAGCTGTGATGTTACAGCACTCTACCAAGGGTGACAAAGTGAGACTCTTATCTCTAAAAAAAAAAAATCCCTTTCCCAGGTTTTCTCTTTTCCTGGTTCATACACTATGAGGGGTCAGGGATGGGAAATTATTTCTATTTCACACCTATAGGAACCAAGACCCAAAAAGTTAAAAAGAAAAAGTGAGTGGCTCAATGAGTCAGAAATAACATCACCTATACTCCCTCTTTCCAAAGAGAATTGTTAACATGCTGGTTTAGTTTTTCCACTGACTACCCTTTTTAAGAAGCAACAGAATGACAATAGTGAAAGAGATCTAGACCAGAGGCATCAGGGTCTGGAGACTCACCTGTTCCCAGTTAAGCTTCTAACTCACCCTGGGTCTTAGGTCATGGGCTGCATGTCGTCTTCCCTAAATATATGAGGCAGAAGTAAGTTAGTTTTCAGGCCCCTCCTAACTCTAGAATATAGTAATTTAGTGATTCCAGCTTACTACATTTCTTTTCATAGTATAAATATTTTATTTCCTCCCTGTGTCAGAGGGATCTTCCAGGTTCTGGGCCTGATGAAAATGGACATGGTAAACTACACTATCCAGAGCCTTCAACCCCACCGCCAGGAACATTCCATCCAATATGAGCGGGCTAAATTCCAGGAGCTCCTCAATAAGCAACCTAGTATGTATTATATATAAGGTGAAGGCAGGAGTGGGAAGACATGACTTTGGGTCTGACTTTTATGATGGTAGAGGGTACTCTGCCTCTTTTAGGAATAAAAAGTTTCTTCCTCAGGTAAAGAGAGGGAGAAGAAATAGTTATTTAAGACAGAAAGACTCTTAAAGCATTTATTTATTGACCAGGAGTCTGTCTTGAAAAGAACCTTGGTCCTAAAGTCTCAGAGATTAAAATGCTGAAGATGCTTACACATCCCTTTCCCTGTCACAGGCCTCCTCAATCATACCACCAAATGGTTGACCAAAGCAGCAGCAGACCTCACCATGCCACCTCCGACTTGTCCTGACACTGCTGATTCCTCCAGTGTGGCTGGCCCTTCTCCAAATGAAGCAACCAACAACTCAGAGCCCCTCAGCCCCTCAATGGTGCTGTCCCAGGGCTTCCTGAACCTCCTTCTCTGGGACCCTGAGAATGAAGAGTTCCCTGAGGTAGGAATGTCTGAGGGCATTGCCTTATTTTGTATTCAGGGCTTCCATCAGGAACCTCCTTTCCTGACAGCCTGGTTCTCCTTGGTCCCCAGACCCTGGTGATGGACAGAACCCAGCTGCAGGAGCTGGAGTCCCAGTTGCACCAGCTAACTATCCTGGCCTCAGTCTTGCTCGTGGCCAATAGTTTCTCTGGCAGTGTTTTGTTTGGCTCACCCCAGTTTGTGGATAAACTGAAACGCATAACCAAGTCCCTGATGGAGGACTTTAACTCCAGGTAAGGTGCATAGATCTTTTTTAGAGTATTCGTATTTAGGACATAGGCAGGTAAGAGTGATGGCTCACTGTCTATCCCAAACCTCAGAAAGGCCCTTTGGAGCCAGTCTGTTTGCCCTTTCCCCTCTCATTCAGTTAACTCAGAATGTGATGAGTAGGGTGCAGGGTCAGGGTTTCTCCCAAACCTCAGAAAGGCCCTTTGGAGCCACAAAGATTGTTGGTTTCTTTCCATAAGTGATCTTGAAATCTGGGACAAAGAAAAGTAAACTTTCTTCCAAAAGGAGTAGTGTAGAGGTAGTTTGCTACAAAGGAGTCATTATCTAGTTGAGTAGATGACAGGGGACTGGTATTATTATTATGTACATCCAGGAGTTGGTCAGTCAGTCAGCGATATTGATCGAACATCCACTGTGTGTCCACCATCACACCAAAGCATAAAGAGGAATTAGAAGGCTAGATTTGTAATTGTGATTAGTGAGTTAAGACAAATGACCATGGAAAAATGCCCAAGGAAGTCTTTAAAATGTATATATAAAAAGAAAGGGCTGGGTATGATGGCTCACACCTATAATCTCAGCCAAGGTGAGAGGATCTATTGAGCCCAGGAATTCAAGTCTGCAGTGACTTATGAATGTGCCACTTCACTCCAGTTATGAATGTGCTACTTCACTCCAGCCTGGGTGACAAAATGAGACCCAACTTCCCAAAATTAATTAAGTAATTAATTTAAAAGTCCATGGGACTAAAGAATGCTGAGTAGATCTAAAGACAGAACAGTGCTTTTCCTGAGTTGATATTATAGTTTATCTTGTTTACTGATAAGTAGAACATGTTATCATATATAGAGTTGGTAGCTTAAGGGTTACAGTGAAGATGTCCACTGGGCCCTGCTGCCTACCAGGGGCTGTGGGTTGGTGGTGGGGAGGATGGCTGGGATTCTCCTTCAAGTAGGCCTTGCTTTTGGTGTGGAGCTTCCTTGCCAGGGCCACCTACTGGGTGCCAGTTTATTCTTTTTTATGGTCTAGGCCAGAGGAGGCAATGCTGGCTGTGAGTGAACAGGTATCTCAGGAAATCCATCAAAGCCTCAAGAATATGGGTCTTGCTGCTCTGAGCAGTGACAGTACAGCATCCCTAATAATACAGCTCCAGAACATTGCCAAGAAGGAGAACTGTGTTCGCAGTGTCATTGGTGAGCATGCTTGTGAGGTGGTGAAGACACTGGAGGGAGAGGTAAATCCTAACCCTAGAAGTGAGTTACCCAAACATTTGCCAAGATAAGGCATGGTTATTGGGTAAGTCACTATTTAGCCTTTAATTTTTTCAAAATATTGGATTGAAAAAATATATCCATTTCAGTAAAAATGCTGACTCTATAGTACAGGGGAAGATTTCCATCCAGGAATTCATCATGACTTCTAAGTGTGTGACACTGTCTAACCAACCTTATCAAGTCACGCCGGCCTACTGCTTAGTCATTCTGTGACTACAGTCTAAGATATTTGATATCCACCTTCCCCCAACAAGAAACTGATGATGAATTAGGCTGGAAGACATGTTCCCATAGTAGGGACTCCCCAACTCCTATATTGGAATGGAGGGAATGAGCTTGGCCAACTTGCTTTTAACATAGCCATCTGAAAGATCACTCTACTTGCTGTTATGTCAGATTCCCACTAACATCTAACTGATGGCTTCTTAAGCACTATTCTTTTTTGAATAGTCAAAAATTTACTAACCTACTAGTTTTTGATCTTGCTTTGTCCTTGAGATCTTGCTTTCTCCTTATCTATAGGTGACAGGTTGGTGAATATCTCAGTTAAGTCAATGTGGTGAGTGGAGAGCAGGGTCAGTGTTTCTCCCTAAAATCTATTTGCCCTTTCCCTTCTCATTGTCTTTTCACAGATCAGCGGATCCATTTGTTTCTCAAATGCTGTTTGGTTCTTGGTGTGCAGAGGTCTCTGTTAGACCTCCCTGGAGGCCTTACTCTCATAGAAGCAGAGCTGGCGGAACTGGGCCAAAAATTTGTCAACTTTACATATCACAATCAGCAGGTGTTTGGCCCCTACTACACTGAGATCCTAGAAACCCTCATGTCCCCAGCCCATGCGTAGAAAGCAAAAGTGAAGTCTCTCTGATAGCACTGGCTTGGAGCCCTTGCAGCTTGAGCCTAGGAGAGAGCCCGTCATCATCCTGGGGTAACATCACCAGTGACCAGCTGAGCAGCAACTCCATATATCAGCTTCCTGAAAGCCAATACAACAGGGCTTGTAGGGATCAAGATGTAAACACCAACTGGTCCAAACCCATTCACTAATAAACTTCTGAACTGCAAGAAAACTTCTATCTTTCCTGTGCTGCCACCGAGGCCAAGCCTTAGCCCCCTGACTAGCTGGGAAGTCAACAAGTCCTCAGTTTTTCTTTCTCTGTGCTCCCTTCAACATGAAGAGTGGAGCAGCTAGTTCACCCAGGTGCTAGCATTATTTTTTCTAAGGGTGAAGCATTTCTTTGAGGGCTTTGAGAATTCTGGAATTATCCAAAATGTGAGTATTAGGGCTTCTCTGAAAGCCTTTGTTTTTCTGTCTAGTTCAGCTTGGAGATATGGTTTGTACAAATCAGCTCAGGAAAGAACATGGTTGAAAGAATTTAGAAAGCTCATTTCCAGGACCAAATTCCCCTGAAGGTTTCAAATTATGTAACAAGTGAAGGAATAGCAAGAGCATCAGCTTCCTTTTCTTTTGCATGATATTGGGGGCTGAATAGAAACGGAGGCTGGCTGCAAGCCTTCTATTGAGGACCTCTCTCAAGTTAAACAGAGTTCAGACTTAGATAGTTAGGCCAGTGACTGATTTGGATCAGTTTTATCCCTGGTCCTATTATCCAGCCCAGTAAGTCTCCTGTTTCCCACTTGTACTTCCTGACAGTGGTGACATGGGCATTCAGAGGTGTAACAGCCTCCATCTTTCCATCTCCAGTCTAGGCATCTGTGGTTGTGAGGTCTTGTTGGCATCACAAATGGGAGATGTTTTAGGAAAGACCTTGGCTTGCCTCCTGAGGTTGCAGAGATCTAACCTATCCTTTTCAGGCTATGTGAGGCAGACCAGCCCCAAACTTTTACAGCTAAAATGAAGAAAACATTTAATTAAGATTGAGAAAATGGAAATTCACTCATGTGTTCTCAAGGCAAGGGGAAGAAAAACAGTGTTCTCACCATGCAAGGAAATGGAGCGGACCTAGTAATAACACACTTAATCTAGAAAGTACGGCAGAAAGGAGATTTGTGTGCTTTGGGTCCAGAGTTTCCTTCTAATTGAAATGCCTTTTTTTGAAAGAGTAGATCCTAGGTGGATGACAGCTATGTCAACAGAGTGTGACTTTTACTGTGACCAGAAAAGCTGGAAGGCTTGGATCATTCAGCTTCCAATCTTATAACTAGACAGCTTTAGGATGGGGAATCCTAGACAAAGTGCTTTGTTTAATAAACAGCGAAGCTTACCTAGTTGGATTCTCCGCATTTTGGAAGCATCATTATTTTAGAGGCAAAAGTGCTCTGAAGGGATTTCTGTGAAGAAGACTGGTTGGTAGGTACACAGACTGGGTTGATTATAGAACCTTGCTTGATAATTAAAATCTGGAATTATCAATTTATTAGAAATTCTGAGTTGATTTTTTTATGTTTGTTCATAGAGCAGACAGGGCTCTGTCCCTGAACAAGGAAAGATATCTCCATTAAATCATGTCCACTGGTTTGAGGGAATTTTTATAATTTTTGTATTTTAAATTGTGGTAAAATGTACATAATATAAAATTTACCATTAGTGACATTTAGTACATTCACAATGTTGTACAACTATCATGACTATCTAGTTTAGAACATTTTTGTCACCATAAAAGGAAATCTCATACCAGTAACCACTCACTCCCCATTCTCCTCTCTCTTAGTTCCTGACAACTAATCTCCTTTCTGAGTCAGAGTTTTCTGACTCTGGATATTTCAAATAAGTAGAATCATTTGTGACTAGCTTCTTTCACTTAGTTTTCAATGTTATTCATGTTCTAGACATATTGGTACTTTATTCCTTTTTATGGCTAAATAATAATTTTATTGTATGGATATACCACATTTTCTTTATCCATTCATCGGTTGATGGATATCTGGGTTGTGTTCATCTTTTATCTTTTGTAAGTAATTCCACAATGAACATTTCTGTATTAAGTTTTTTTTGTTTGTTTTGAACACTTTTTTTCTATGCTATTGAGCACATACCCAAATATATAGGAGTAGAATTGGTGAGTTATATGGTAATCTATATTTAATTTATTGAGAAGCCACCATTTTGAGTTGATATTTATGCATCATGTAAGGAAAGGGTCCAACTTTGTTCTTTTGCATGTGGATATCCAGTTTTCCCAGGACTATTTGTTAAACAGGCTGTCCTTTTCTCCTTTGAATGGTCTTGATAACCTTGTCAAAAATCAATTGATCATATACCATGTTTCCCTGAAAATAAGACTCTTATATTAATTTTTTCTCAAGAAGACACACTACGGCTTATTTTCAGGGAATGTCTTATTTTTATTAAGTATAATACAACAATCTACATTTGTTCAAATACAGTTAAGTCATCTTCTTCTGGAACCTGACAGGGGGAGTCTACCTTGTTGGTGGGGCTGGTGCTAGTGATGCATGAATTCCTTTCCCCTAGCCATTCGCACATGCGCAATAGAATGCCTGTGACTGTGCTTACCACATGCGCACACACGCAAGTGCCAAATGCTCAGAGAAAGGAGCTGTGGCAAATAAAAGGTATTCCAGTCTTCCTTACTGCTCGGCACTGAAATGCATGGTCTTATTATGAGGTAGGGCTTATATTTAACAAATGCATAGAAATCCTGCTAGGGCTTATTTTGGGGGTAGGTCTTATTTTCGGGGAGACACAGTATATGATGGTTTGGGCTTTCTATTCCATTCCATTGGTGTATGTTTTTCCTTATGACAGTGTCGTACTGTTTTGATTATTATAAGCTTTGTACTAAATTTTGAAATTGGGAAGTATGTTCTCCAACATTTTCCTTTTCTGAGATTGTTGTGGCTATCCCTTGTATTTCTAAATGAATTTTGGGATCAACTTTACCAATTCTGCAGAACAGGCAGTTGATACAGTTGATGGTATCCCCCGGGTCCTTTAAACTCTGCTCATTTTTTCTTCTTATTCTTTTTGCGCTTCAAACTAGAATATTTAATTGACCTTTCTTCAAGTTCACTGACTTTTTCTTCTGTGTCCTCAATTCTTTTTCTGAACTCTTCTAGTGAATTTTTCATTTTAGTTACTTTACTTTTCAGCTCCAGAATTTCTATTTGATTCCTTTTTATAATTTCTGTCTCTTTGTCGATATTCTCTATTTGTACAAACATCTTTATCCACAGTTTCCTCTAGCTTTTTGAGTGCATTTAAGACAGTCTTAAATGTACTTTAAAGTCTTTTTCTAGTCCAGTGTCTTGGCTTTCAGGGACAGTGTCTCTCAATTTCTTATTCTTGTGAAAAGGCCATACTTTCCTTGTATGTCTTATATGTTTTCATACTTGTATGTCTTGTAATTTCTTGTTGAAAACCAGGCATTTTGAATATTCACGTATTACAATGTAGTAACTTTAGAAATCTGATTTCTGCCTCTCCAGCGTTTTCTATTGTTGCTTGTTGTGGGCTATAGTCATACATTTATTGACTTTTCCAAGTTTTTTTGGCAAACATTGCATTCCTTGTCATGTGTGATCACTAACAGAAATTTCTATTAATACTTTTAGATTCCCCCCCCCTCCAAAAAAGAGAGAGAGATAGTGCACAAAGAAAAAGACAACTTTCAAGGGACTTGTAGATTGGTTCTGAGCTGGGGCACTTGTTCATTGCTTAGCCAGGTTTATTATAACACTATCTTCTCAGCCTTTACTTTTTGCTTCCTTGGGACCCAAAGATCAAAGATGCAATCTAGGATCCTCTTAAGTCTGTCCTGATTATGCATCCAGACCTGGATATGCATGTTGCATTCTGGATTTTGCAGTATATGTAGGAGCCCATCAAAGCTCTTATTCTCCCCTATTATCTTCCTCTTTAGCTCCCTCTTTACTTTTTTTAGGTCTGTATGCTGCTTGCCCCATCTTATGTCCTTTAGGAACATAATAGTTTCCTACAACTTTTATTAAAAATTACCATGAATGGGCAGCACCTGTGGTTCAGTGACTAGGGCGCTGGTCCCATATACTGAGGGTGGAGGGTTCGAACCCTGTGCCAGCCAAACTGCAAAAAAATAGCCAGGTGTTGTGGTGGGTGCCTGTAGTCCCAGCTACTCAGGAGGCTGAGGCAAGAGAATTGCCTAAGCCCAAGAGCTGGAGGTTGCTGTGAGCTGTGACACCATGGCACTCTACCAAGGGCCATAAAGTGAGACTAAAAAAAAAAAAAAAAATTGGCTCAACACCTGTGACTCAAGCAGCTAAGGCGCCAGCCACATACACCTGAGCCGGCAGGTTCAAATCCAGCCCCAGCCCACCAAATAACCATGACAGCTGCAACCAAAAAACAGCTGGGCATTATGGCAGCTTCCTTGTAGTCTAAGGTGACCAGATTTTAACATTGGTAAAGCAGGACACCATTGACGGGGGGTGCGGGGGTGGGGGGTGCTCGTAATTAAAAATTTGGTCTATATGAGGCAACAGAAATTTTCATAGAACGCAAAAATAGTATTGTAATATATATTTTTAAAATTTCAACATAAGGGCTCGGCGCCTATAGCTCAACTGGCTAAGGCGCCAGCCACGTACACCTAAGGTGGCAGGTTTGAATCCCCAGCCCGGACCCGCCAAACAACAATGACAGCTGCAACAAAAAAAAATAGCCAGGCGTTGTGGTGGGCGCCTGTGGTCCCAGCTACTTGGGAGGCGGAGGCAAGAGACTCACTTGAGCCCAGGAGTTGGAGGTTGCTGTGAGCTGTAATGCCATGGCACTCTACCCAGGGGGACGGCTTGAGGCTCTGTCTCAAAAAAAAAAAAAAAAGAGATAACACCAGGCATATTGATTTACACCAGCTACTCAGGTAACTAGAGCAGGGGGATCCTTTGAGCCCTTGAGTTCAAGTCCAGACTGGGCAACATAGTGAGACCCCATCTGTAAAACAAAACAGGCAAATCAACTATTTCTTCTAGGATACTAATATATTACTAAATCTATCATTATTTACCACATGTGTACATTTTCTTAGTAATATTTCAACATTAAACTTTTGTTAAAACATATACCTATATTTAAGAATCAGGAATAATTTTCTCCATAAAGAAGAGATTCTTCCTTATTAATTAATGCTGCTATCTTGATGCCCCTGGGCTTTTCCCCTAAGATGACATGGCTTAATTTTTCCTCCCATCCCACTTACCTTCTTATTTTTATATGTCCTCCTTCCTTAGTTCCTGGGTAATTCTTGATCTGAAACCCTTTCCTAATCTCTGACACATGAGGAAAATCCACTCTAATTTCTTCATCGTCAATGTAAGAGCCAACTGGGGTCAAAGACTTACCAGCCCGACATGTCTGTGGTATGGCCACAGGGAGCTTGAGGGGCCATGGGAAATGAATGCTAAGGTTTTGTAGAAGAATTATGAGAAGGATTCTTTTAAATATTGCAGGTAAATAACCCTCTCAGATTAAAAACTGAAATGCTCTACTTAACATGACAGCATTAAAAATTAAAGAATTAAGTTGGGCACAGTGGTCATGCTGGTGGTCACAGCACATTAGGAGGCCAAGGCAGTAGGATTGTCTGAGGCCAGGAATACAAGACCAGCCTGAGCAACACAGACCCCTGCCTCTACAAAAAATTAAAAATTAGTGGGCGTGGCAGTACGCAACTTTAGTCTCAGCTACTTGGGAGGCTGAGGCAGGAGGATCACTTGAGCCCAGGAGTTCAAGGTTGCAGTGAGCTGTGATAAAACCTTCACATTCTGGCCCTGGTGACAAAGCAAGAAGCAAGACCTGTCCCACAAAAGAAAAATTAAAGAATTAAAAGTTAAAATTCAAACAAAGAAATTGTTTGATATTAGGTCAGAGTGTCTGGTTGGCAATCTCTAGCCTTTTCTTAAGTGGCTCAATCCCCATATGTTATAAAGAACAAAACTTCTGGATACCTGACTCCCTAGTGCTGTTTGCCCTTCCTCACCCACCAGGCTCTGTTAGCCCCTGACAAGGAATGTGTAAAATCCACTATGTGAAAAAAAAATAAAATCCACTAAGTGACTAGAGAATTGGTCCAATGTTACATTCTCTACTATAAAATGCAGGACAAGAGGAACAATCAGAGACAGTTTTTGCCTTACCTCTTTGTTCTTTTTGGCATCAATCAGCCTTTAGAAATGATGAAATCAATGCGAACATTTGTTGGAAGATCGCCTACTTTGAAGATCATTGGTACCTAACTGTCTTGGTCATTTACACGGAATCCAAAGAGGATTTCAAAGAGTCTCTCACCCTTGTTACTAGGATGAAAAGAAGACTCAGGTATTGAGTTTGATTTTGTGTGTGTGCGTTTAATATTCGATGAGGCATCCATTTCACATACACAAGGATTCCCATGTGGGTTTTTTTTTTTTTTTGGTCCTTTAATTGCAATGACACAGATTGAATCAAAGATGACAAATGCACTCAAATCCAAAAGAGGAAAACATATTTACAGACAGAAATGTCTGGTCTCACATATAAAAGCAAAAGATTTTCTGTAGCAGCAATATATGGCAGTGGCTTACAGTAGAAAATACAAGGAAAAGGAAGGTTGCTAAAGATTACCAGCCAACAAGCACAAAATATCTACCTGCCGAAGCGCGGGAGGGGAAGATGAGGAAAAGCTATACATAAACCAAGTCTTCATCTAACATAATAAGTTCAATATATTCAATATAATAAGTAGAAAATACAGAAAGGAAAAAAATCAAGAACAGGATATGTTAATTAGACTTATGGAGGCAACTACTGGAAGAAAGAAAATCAAAAAAAGTTTAAAGTTGTTAAAGGCATTTTGCTTTTTACTAAAATCTTTCTGCATGCTTTGGTTTTCTTAACTCATATACAAGTATTCTTTCCAGACTATCTCTTCATTTAAGAGAGAATAATCTACAGTCTGCACTTATGTCTCTCATTTGCTTCTCCCTCACCTGGGTTACCTTACAATCCTCTCCTCCCTATCCATCCCCTGCCCAAAACACTGGAAAGATTCTTTTCTTCTTTCCATCCCACTGTGCTTCCCCTGCAACCTGCAAACAACTCAGAACTTCACTCAATCTGCTCTCTTGAATGACTTCTTAATTAGCAAATCCAATGGACACTTCACAAGAATGTTCCTCAGGGCTATGCTCTCTCTCCTGGTCTCTTTTCATTCCATTTACTCTCCATTGGTAAGGGCATGCTCATCTGTGCATCCAGCCCCAACCTTATGCTGATGGCTAACTAACGAACCAAAGTATCAGTTCTCTACCAACAGCCTGGTGAATAAGTGTAGATGATAGTGTAGCCTCAAATTCAATGTGTCCAAATGCCAAGGTGTCCTCTTCCCTCTGTAACATGCTGTCACTCTATATTTGCTATTTCAGTGACTAACTCTCACCCTATTACCCAAGCCAAAAACTAGGGGGTTGTCTAGATTTCTGTATCTCACCTATGAAACACTGGAGACAAACTACTTTATAACATACAGGACTCACAGATAAGAAACCTGGAAAACAAAGAGCAGACATTGGGAGCAGTGACTTAAGCCTGTAATCCCAGCACTTGGAAGGCTGAAGTGGGTGGATTGCCTGAGCTCACAGGTTCAAGACCAGCCAAAGCCAGAGTGAGACCCCATCTCTAAAAATAGCCACTTGTTGTGATGGGCACCTGTAGTCCCAGCTACTCAGGAGCTGAAATAAGAGAATCACTTGAGGCTCGGCGCCTATGGCTCAAGCGGCCAAGGCGCCAGCCACATACACCTAAGGTGGTGGGTTCGAATCCCCAGCCCGGGCCTGCCAAACAACAATGATGGCTGCAACTAAAAAATGGCAGGCGTTGTGGCAGGTGCCTGTAGTCCCAGCTACTTGGGAGGCTGAGGCAGGAGACTTGCTTGAGCCCAGGAGTTGGAGGTTGCTGTGAGCGTGATGCCATGGCACTCTACCCAGGGGGATAGCTGGGTAGAGTCTCCATCT